>JAOYMO020270267.1:0-29152 GCA_025802455.2 Iodosphaeria phyllophila | reverse complement strand
CCGCCAGCAACGACCAGACAACAACCTCAACCTCCCTCATCTCCAATCCCAGCATCGACCACCCTGAGATCTTCGTCTTTTTATCCTGATAATTTACCCCGACCGTCCTCATTTTTACTTGCCCCTGTTTATCCCACGCTTTGACGGCACCGTCACGACGAGAAGCCCACCATGTCGAATTCAACACAGGACAACAAGACCACCGAGCAGTCGCAGCAGCAGCCCCAGCAGCAACAACAGCAGAACCCCCCTGTTTTGGAAGAGGACGACGAGTTTGAGGATTTCCCTGTGGAAGGTGAGTGGCCGGTGTGAGCAAAGGAACGAGATCTTGCAGAGCTAGCCAAGCTACCTCAGCAAGCTCATATACAGCCACAGGCAGTCACAGAGCTATAGCTGACAACTATCTTCCAAAACCAGACTGGGACCAAGACGAATCCGAAAACGCCTCGGGCTCTGCAGCCGCAGCCAACAGTAACAATGTCCATCTGTGGGAGGAGAGCTGGGATGACGATGATACGAGTGATGATTTCTCAGCGCAGTTACGGTGCGTATCTTTCCTGGTGCCCTCTTTTTTTTTATTCCTTTTCCTCCTTTCTTTCCCACCGTCTTGGGAGCACATTCAATGATTCTTGTCTTGTCTTGTCTCGGGAGGAAACATGACACTAATGAGAAATCAATCACAGGGAAGAGCTGAAGAAAGTGGATGCGTCAAAGCGCCGATGAAAGACAGGAGAGGTGGAGGATTATGAGGGGATGGGATGGTTTAATACCCAAGACGCGTTTAGAAGGGTCACTTGAGGAATGTAGGGCATGTTTCCGGTGGCGGCAAGTTAGCCATCACGATTAGTTCTTTCACTGTTCAGTAGTAAGGGAACGGAGAAAAGATTATAGAAACATCACGGGAAAGCAAGAAAGTCAGCCAAAGAGAAAGAAAAAGAAAAAAAAAAAGAAACGAGAGACGGTCTAACATGTAATCTTCTCGTCCGTTGCATCAAACTCCATCCCTCGCGATTAACCCAATGCTGCTCGCAGTTTACTCTATGATTTCCCTGTCCCCTCCTTCCATCTCCTCCTTCCGTCTCTTCCTCGCTCCCTCTAAACACAACTGTTCTAAACACAACTGTCCATTTCCACTCCTCACTTGCTGCTCAGTGCCGTCACCCCAGGCAACTCCTTCCCTTCCAGCAACTCCAGGCTGGCACCACCACCCGTGCTAACATGGGAACATTGATCCTCAACTCCGTACTTGGCCGCCACGGTGGCCGTGTCACCACCGCCGATAATGCCAATCTTGCCCTCGCTCACCGCGCCCGTGAACGCATCCAGCGTAGCCTTGGTACCCTTGGCAAAGGCATCAAACTCAAACACGCCGGCGGGTCCGTTCCACAGGATAGTCTGGGCACTCTGGATGGTGTCGGCGAACAACTTGATGGACTCAGGGCCGCAATCCAGACCCATCCAGCCGTCGGGGATCCCGGACGCATCCGTAGCCGAGCCTGTCTTGGCATCGGCCGCGAACTTGTCGGCCGTCACGTAATCTACAGGCAAGACCACCTGGACCTTGTTTTTCTCCGCCTTCTCCATGAGCGTCTTCACCGTCTTGGACCCGGGCTCATCGAACAGTGAGTTCCCGATGGAGACGCCGTTGAGGGTTTTTTTGAAGGTGAAGGCCATGCCGCCGCAGATGATGAGCTTGTTGACCCTGTCGAGCAGGTTGTCGATGAGCTGGATCTTGTCTGACACCTTGGCGCCGCCGAGAATGGCCAAGAACGGCCGTTGAGGCGATTCGAGAACCTGCGCAAAGTAATCCAACTCCTTCTTCATGAGGAACCCGGCTGCTTTGTGCGGGAGATCCACGCCTACCATGGACGAGTGAGCGCGGTGGGCGGTTCCGAATGCATCGTCTGTTGTTGGGTTCTTGTCAGCCAAGGTTACCTCTCATATACATCATTTACTCCTGTCACTCCTGTCACTCCTGTTACTCACTGATATATAAATCCCCCAACTTGGTCAGCCCCTTACGGAAGTCGTCCACCTTAGCCTTGTCAGCCTTGGTCTTGTTCCCCTGCTCATCCTTGGCTGAACCCTCCTCCTCAATGTGGAAGCGTAGATTCTCTAGCAGGATGACCTGGCCATTATCCGCCTTGGCCACAAGGGCCTCAACATCCGGGCCGACGCAATCTGGGGCGAACTGGACCGACTTGCCCAGCAGCTTCTCAAGCTCGGGGACAACAGGTTGCAGGCTGTACTTCTGGTTGACGGAGCCATTGGGGCGGCCCAAGTGTGACATGAGGATCACGGCCTTAGCGCCATGGTCGATGGCGTGCTTGATAGTTGGGATGGCCCCCGAGACACGTTGCGTGTTGGTGACTTTTTTGTCAGCGTCGAGAGGTACGTTGAAGTCGACCTGGTTTTGGTGAAATTGGCATTGTCAGTTATGGGTGTGTGAATCATCCCTCATCACTATGTAACAGACCGTCATAAAGAAAAACATACCCGAATGAGGACCCGCTTGCCCTTCAGGTCCACATCAGTAATGGAGAGTTTGCTTGACAGAGACATGGTGTTAGCTGTTCCGAGAAACGATTGGGGATCTCAGGCGTTAAGGACAAATCGGTTCGATGGTGTTTTGTCAACGTAGGAATGAATCTCAGAGTCAGAATAGCAAGAACGGAAAAGGCAAATAAAACCCGCAGCGTCAATCAGATACGCTTGTGACGGCTCAATGTCAAATAGGAAGCAAGAGCGATCACCAACGCGCAGGCCTGACCACCCAGAGGAGCGCGCGCTTGATGAGGGGGAGGGGCATCTTGGCGGCTTGGCCTGCCAAACGGTAAAACCCCCTTCAGAAGCTCCATCCATGCATACCCCGCCATGGCGACCTCCATCCCAGCATTGGCTTCAGCGTTGTGATCCTCATGATGCGTCTTTTCCAGAACTTGGCTATGGGCGTTGACCATTGGGTTATTTTCGAATTCTTTTTAGACAAACTCGACTTCAGACATGCAAGTTAGAGGCGGTAGATGAATCCATCAGTCTTGGTCATCTCACCAGAAGTATGGGTACAAGAGAAACCAGGGGGGCTACCATAATTCCTTCACCAGGTTTGATCATATCTCATCAGCGCGACCAGCAACATCATCTTTTTTTTTCCATTAGCCCGCTCTCTTTCCATCTGCTTGCTCAAAAGCCCTATTCTAATTACAGAGAATGGGAACTGTGATTGCCTACACGTGCGCCCTCCCGCGATATCTTGGAGTTACGAAGATGGCATCCTGAAAAATAAGAGCTCTCAACAAGCATTTACCCCCCTAGAATAACAAAGATGGGGCCGATACGGTAGAATCAGTATATCAGACTTTGTCTCGAAAATCCCCAGTCCTGAGCATGAAAGGAGCAAAATTTTCGGTTGTCCTGCATGATATCCACCCACCCGCGTCAATTTATCCACTGGACCCTGCTGAAGATCCTATACCATTTCATGCTCGAATACTGCCATCATGCTGTAGGCATATTCCACCGCCCTCGCCGTGAACCCGGCGCGTTCCTACGCCCGTCAAGGGGATCTGTCACATGACGTCCAGAAGTAAGTGGGAGGAGAGAATTTTCCTCTTCACCATGGCAACCAACCACCTACACATGTAACTCGGTGGCAACCTATTTACCACGTAGATGTACCCCCACGGTGAAGGGTTTTCCGGACCAATGTCTTGAGTGCTCACAGACAGGTGTGGGACTCCTTTGTGGAGTTTGCCAGGCAGTCGCGACTTCCTGCAGCGTGGATGCCTTCATGCTGGATTTTTTCACATGTACCTACGTACGTACGTACACCCATCCACAGGGGATGCGGGGCGAAACCAATCACGAGGATATCGCTATCTGCCACCGACCGCAGAGGAAAAAAATTACTTCCCCCAACACATTGTGTATCCACCGGAAAACTAGAGAGGCAAGGGTTTTGTCTGCAGCAACATACCTTGTGCCTGTCTACCTACGAGTCTAGGACCTCTACTCTGTGTTATTTCTCGATCCTTTTTTTCTGTGGCATAAATAAACGGCGGTATCGCTAGCAGTTTCCTTTCGAGTTGACGTACGACTTCTGGTCAGTATTTTCTGTCTTTACTTTTGACACACAACGGACCGGGGAGGAATTCTTCCCTTCTCTCTCCCTTCTCTCTTCCTTCATTCATATCTACCTTTGCTTCGCACCTTCACGCGTCCTCTCACACCACGAAAGCAGTGGACGACTTCAATATGCCTGCTCAAGAGATCGAGCTTTCAGGCGATATCCTCCGGGAGATCAGCCTATGCGAACAGGCCCTCCAAGATGTCGACACGGAAATCACAGCAAAGCAGTACCTAATGAGTAAGGACATTCTGACTGCACGTCAATCCATCATCGCCAAGATCCCCAACTTCTGGCCCGTGGTGTTCGAGAATGCAGCCTCGGAGATCGACTGCGCCTTCACGCCTGCCGATATGGCCATAATCAGCGAGTCGCTCATCGGCCTCGAAGTGTGGCGCCACGAAATCTCCCCCTCGGCCTCTGTTAATGACAGCGGGCTCGCGAGCTATGGAGAGCCCCGCTCCGTCACGATTCGATTTATCTTTAAGGAGGATAATCAATACTTCACCGAGAGCTCCATCACCAAGGTCCTCAACTACCGCTATGGCAAAGATGGGTCTGCCGGTCTCGTATCCGACCCCGTTCCAATTCAGTGGAAGGACGGTAAGGACGTCACGGAGGGTCTGACGACGGCCGCATACCAGTTCTGGCAGGCGCAGCAGGCGCGTCCCGACCAGAAACTCGACGGTGTGCTCAACAAATCGGACCGTCTCGCCCGCGACGCCGCCGCGGTTCAAATGCCCGAGTACAAGGCCTTGGCTGAGAAGGTTCAGCAAGGTCGGGATGCAGGCTTTGAGACTGATGATGACGACGAGAGCGACAGCAAGGATACCGAGTGGAACGGTCGCGGCGCAGCCAGCTTTTTCAACTTCTTCTCGTACCGCGGCCGCTGGGTCAGCCCCGCCGAGACCGTTCAGGCGCGCGCTGAGGCCCAGGCCAAGCGCCAGGCGCGTCAGGAAGGGAAGGATGTCAAGGACGACGATGACGAAGATGATGACGATGAGGATTTTGCCGAGGAGGACGTTGAGACTTTCCCCTTGGGCCACGAGGTCGCTGTCAGTATCGCCGAGGATCTCTGGCCTGCCGCTATTGATTACTACCTGGGTAGAGTCACTGGTTCTGATGTGGACTTTGATGACTTGGGAGAGGATGAGGATGAGGATGTCGATATGTCCTAAAGTCTATGTCCTGAGGTCGATATTTCGTTAAGGAAAGGGAGAGGGATTGCGCGGTAACATTCATGGTTGGCAACTCAAAAGGAACAACTCAAAAGGAACAAGGGAAAAAGGTGCTTCATGGGTTCATTATATCATAAATGAAATCAAATGTTTTTTTTTCTTTCTTTTTCTTTGTTACTGCTTTCCTTTTCAGTCAAGATTTGCATCTCTCCACGCCGCACGATTGTGTTCAGAGGCTGGAATGAGATCGTTAGGGGGGCACGGTATGGTACAAGCCGGGCTCAATTGATTTCATGATTCTTTGAATCAATACGATGTTTCTAGAAACAAGACAGAAACTTCTGGCACATTAGTGCTCCTAACCGTGCACAGCCCGTGTAACCGGTGGGCTAGGATCGGCACTAGCATCGACGCTAGAACTAGGATGGTATCAGTGGTGAGATGCCATCGCTGTCCTGCCCGCTCATGCGCAAGCACAAAGGTCAAGATTAAATTCCCAAAAAAAAAAAAGCCGGGTGATTTGCCCTTTTCTTCACGTTTTCCTTGAATAACCGAATTGTTTTGTAGTTCACTTAATACTATCGAGATATCACTGTCTTTCGAATGGAACCTATGGAAAACCCCGAAGCAAAAGATAGGAGACCATATTGATCAAGTCACCCTACCGTACTTTGGTACCCACAGATGATGTCGTAGCTCTTGGTGACGTCAAGGAACCAATTACCTATTTTCCAGTAAAGAAACTCGTCGCGTAGGGAAAGGCGAATACTGCACCAGTTCATTTTAGCTTTTCTTGCCTCCAGTAGCAAGGTAGAGTAGCGGAAGATATCGAAGAGTATTCACGCAAGAGTTGTCCTTGTACAGTAAAGTTTAGTATCCTTGCTAATAAGGATAGCCCGCCAAGAACAGCATCATACTGTAACTCGGAGTAAATAGTTCAGTTACTTCTCCCTTCTTTCTGTCACGTCGCGTAGCTAACTTCAGACTATAAGTTCAAGTCTGACAGACCTATCTGCGCTGTCATGGGCGAGAGCTCCAATGCGGATGTGCTGCTGGTAAGACAAGATTTCTTTCCCCTATCTAACGACTCAGCATTCTCCAAGTGCTGGGACTCTCTCCATGTCACATCTTGTCGGTAAGATCTTGCATACGGATCTGAGTCCTTGGACACGACCTGTGTTCTCTGCTACTTATTTTTCCCGAAAAGCACAAGCTGGGCCCATTTGGCTAACATTCCCCCCTACTTTCTTCGACCAGGCCGGCGCCACAGCGGCATTCGCAGTCGATCTGTTAATCTACCCCCTGGATACTCTGAAAACGCGGATACAAAGTCTCGATTTTTCCACCACATTCCGGAACAGCGAAAGCAGCACAACCCCAGAGACATCATCACCGCGAGGAAAACCCCACCAGCCAAGCTCAACAGCCTCAAGACCCAGCTCCGTCCCCAACAGCTCGAAACCAAATACCAACATTTCCCTCGCTAAACTCCTACTGTCTCGCCAATCCCCTCACCTGCAGAAGCAGAGACAGAAGCTCTTCCGCGGATTGTACCAAGGCGTCGGCATCGTCATCCTCGCCACGCTTCCCGCAGCAGGGACCTTCTTCAGCGTATACGAGGGCTCCAAGACAGTCCTCAGCAGCGGTTCTGGCTCGACTCACTTCCACCTTCCCATGCCGCTCGTGCACGCTTCCGCCTCCGCACTCGCCGAGTGCATGAGCTGTGTCGTGCTCACGCCCGCGGAGGTCATCAAGCAGAACGCCCAGATGATCCAGCGATCGCAACAGGCTCACTCCGGATCCGGGACCGAGGCTGGAGCATCCAAGACACTGGCACCGTCGGCGTCTACCTCGGTACGGGCTCTGCGGCAGCTGGGCGAAGGCGGAGCCCTGGTGACGGGGAAACGTCTGTTCTCGGGGTATACGGCGCTCGTGGCGCGGAACCTGCCGTTCACAGCGCTGCAGTTCCCCATCTTCGAGCATGTGCGCTCGAGCGTGTGGAGAGCACGGTCTGGAGACAGGGGAGAGAAATCTGCTCGTGCTGGCCTGCTTGAAACGGGCGTAGTCGTGGCTTTCAGTGCGGCGGTTGCGGGAAGTTTTGCCGCTTTTGTGACTACGCCGATGGATGTGGTGAAAACGCGGCTGATGCTTACGGCGACAAGTGATGGAAAAGATACTAGGAGTCGTCGCAGTGGTCTCGCTGTTACGCGGGAAGTGTTACGGGAGAAAGGCGTACAGGGCTTCTTCAGAGGCGCTGTGTTGAGGGCTGGGTGGACGGCGGTAGGGAGCGCGCTGTATTTGGGAATGTACGAAGTCGCAAAGGTTTGGCTGTCGAAAGATAGAAGACATGACGACGCAAAGTTATAGTTGTCATGATCGAGCATCACACGTATAATAACATGGAGGAGCAGATAATTATGTATAAAGATATCACACACGATTCGCTCCACAACGCCTTCTCCCATTCCATTGATATAGATGGGCTGGAGGAAGTCGACTTATAAAACCATTATCCATGATGAAACTTGCTGTCACGATAATTCTGTCTCCATGGTATACTGTATAAAGGCGATTTCATCTCACTACAAATGAACGTCATTCATAGGTCAAAATCACAGACACTCCAGAGCTGTCTGGAGCTCATGTTACTGTTTCCTATCCATACCAATATCTATATTCACACCATCGCAGTATCCCCCCTCCTACGTGAATTAACAAGCCCGGCGAACCAAAGTAATACTCCAGCCAGTTGAGCATCCATTACCCGTTGAGAAGAAACAGCTCATAGTCGACACCTTGTCCGTGAGCTAACTCACCATGCCCAGTGTCTATTCCACAAAGCTTACCCCCCACCAAGCCTAACACCATGAGGACCCCAAATCGAAAAGAGAACAGGCGCGCTGATTCCACCCCATTCAAGAGCTCAAGTGCATTTGCCTTTGCAGACCTTCGTGCCGCATCCTAGGTTCAACATTAGCAACTGGACTTCCCGCAACGGTTTCTGATGCATCTGCTCAAACTGTGTAACATAGTATGTCGCTTTGAGAGCGCATACTTGTGTTTTCATATAAAAAAACATCCTCAATATGAGAGCAAGCGTAGGAAGAAAAGACCACTCACTCGCAGGCGCACAATGTCTCGATGCCCGCTTACTGCATCTGTGAAACAGGCCTTGGCAATCTCGGTTGTGGCGGCAGTTGAGCGTGCATTGGCCCTGTACGAATAAATTGTCCGTCTCCGATGGGTCTTCCGGCCCAGATGAATCCTCTTCATCCGAATCATCTTCTGTCTCCTCCGATTCAGGTTGGGATTCTTCATTGGGCATGGTGGACACAAGCGGAATGGGAGGGGCGGTTTGAACAGTTCCTGCAGCGTCCGGCACGTTGTTAACAGGAAAGCAAACGTTCACGTAGTCCGTGGTCATGCAGGTGGTAGATTGTAAGGGCGATTGTTTGGCCGCGGATGTGATGCTTGTCATCATGGTCGTCTTCGATACATCCTTTCCAGTATTCGTGGTGCTTGGGGACATCTTGGTCGAACTAGTGCTGGAAACAGAGCTAGCCGACACCATATTGGCTGTTTGCAGCATGAAGAAGACCGAAAGGGAATTGGACTTGGAATATGTAGCGAATTGCATGATGTCGATTGGATGAACAAGAACACGATCGAACCGTTGGCCAAGGGTGCAAGATAACCGATCGTACTGCAGCCGAAAACGAAAGGCAATAAAGAGGGTTTCTGTACGAATAAAGCACAAGAGTAGTAATTATCGTAGTGAGTATTAGATATTGTTGTTGATCCAACTTGGGGAGTGAAGGACAAAGCTGAAATTGGAATAAATAATAAAAAGAGGGGGACCCCACCAGCTTGTCAAAAACGGTTGATGATCGGCCTAGCCTGGAGGAAAGATGTATTGGCCTCTTCTTATAATGCCGCGATTTCCTTGCAGCATTTTGTCAGGCTCCATCGAGACTAAGACTTGCGGAAGGTGGAAGCAGGGAATTTGAGTTTGGTATCGCGACCTGGTTACATGTACTGAACATACTATGCAATTGGCTCAAGGACTCTTTCCTCCGAAATCACGCTGTTCTTCTTCTCTCTACGGATCCTTGTTGGCAAACAGATATTAACCAGAATATAATCCTAGCTTGGCTGCGCTTAACTTTTGATTACTGGTACCACCTGGCACCTTCTATGCGATATGAGGAGGTGACTGAAGGCCAACGTGAGTACGTGTTTCCTAGATACAAAATTGCAGACGTCTCGAGAGTAGGAAACAAGACAGCCTTGGGCAAAGCTCATAAGATGTTGACGTAAGCATTAGAGCTCGCTCCTCCCCCAGACTATCTCCGGAGGCATGTACCCGAAAGGCCTCCGGGAAAAGGGTTCCTCGTAGCTCAGTCATAAGGAGCTTTTCCCCCGGTAAACCTTCAGGAAGACCAAGGTATCGCGAGCCGTGGATGAGAAACTGAGGATGACAGATGGCGAGTGCCTGGCGCTTACCTGACGAAGAACTGCGTGAGGTCTTTGCCCATTCTGGTCGGAAAAGCTCGATTGAAAATGGCAAAAGTATGGCGGCAAGGGCGATGTTATCACCGTGATGGAGGCACGGAGGAAAGACTAAATAAAAATTTGACGACAAATACAGCGGCGACCGTCATGGCCTGAAATCCAAATTGGCAAGTTAAATCCGCGTTTGAAGTCGAGGCAAGACAAACTGGCTCCCAAAAATGAAACCACACGCGCGATCTATGAGTAGATGCTGTATGTTCCACCGCGAGCTATCCTTTTCTTAAAACTTTCTAAAATGGTTCTTGCCTTAGACCCCCTTTCCCCGTCTATTCTATATCGCCAAGTTCACCGAAACCAAATAGAATGAATCTTTAGCAACTCTTTGGTCAACCTATCTCCAGGCTCCTTGTCCCACAAACGAACCGTCTATGAAATTCCATCATCCTGCTGGCTTGCGTGAGAGGCGCGCTTCTCGAACACTTCAAGATCAATACTTTTAGGTGTTTCGGGCATAGCCTTAACAATACCTTCCGCGGTCGAACGTGTTAGTTCTTCGAGTAGCTTTGGTTGTTGTATGAAAAACCTGACCAAGTCCTCGATTAACGCGTTGAGCTACTCTTGTGCAATCGCTTTCATTGTCTTGCCCCCCAAGGATATCATCGTGTTAAAATCAGCGATGATATTAGGCAATATGCAGAACAGCGCCTTTCGGGTATCTTTCACGTTGCCCATAGGACTTGAAAGCAGAGTTCTCGCTGTACCAACTTGAGCTATTTCACTCTTCGTTGCCTTACCCCCAAGTTCTTTGCCCTCTGGTGCTTCACCGTTCAGCTCCTTAGAGCAATCCCTGATGTGGTTCACTAACAGAGCTAATAGAGAGGTCGTGGGCTCGCTGAGATCTATAAGCTGGTTGCTTTCATGGCCCCGCAGTTGATGCAATGTGAGAGGAACCATGTCTGGGAAAAAGGTTGACGGGTTCGCTAGTTTTTTATATTTGTCAAGTAATTTGGCTAAAATCTTTCTCTTCGGCTGATCTGCTTTTACCAGGTCCTCGATATTCTCTAGAACTGCCCTCCTAATAGGTGTGCGATGAAGGCGAGAGCGAGCATGGTGATATTACGCACGCATGGTGTATGATAACCAGATGACACGGTGATGGAATGAAGGTAGTATGACTGAAAACTGTTAGGGGAACACAGAGAAGATCACGGACACGGATCAAGCTTTATATCTACATGACGAACATGAATGAACTTTCGAAGGCATAGTGTCGTAGCGAGATGAGGTCCATACGAGTCGACGTATCCAAAACATCAAACCAGGCTGGGTAGATTACATCAAGCAGTCAACTGTAAAATCAAGGACCCCATTAGTTCGTGACGAACACCTACTCCACGCTGCTCGACCTCCGTTCTGCGTTTCCTTACTTCGCAGTTCGGTCAAAGGCGATGATACCAACTGACTCTAGTGGCGGATATCCTGGTGGCTTTTGGTGGCTGCCCAATTCGGGCGACGCGGACAGTTGCCGGCAATGCCGCACGTTGCTGGCATGTGAGACTGAGATGTAAGAGCGCGTCGCATGCACTGGTAGAATCCATTGTGTTGTTGGTCGGAACCGCAACATACGAGTGAGATTGGGATGCCATCGGATCTGCCGTACCTTCGTCTCTCCGAAAGTCTGTTTCCCAAATTGCACCTTTTGAATACCTTTCGGTACCCTTTCCCTTTCCGATCCGCCTATCAGCGCATTCGAGGCGGTCGTCCAGTCGGATCAAAAAGTGCTCCAATGTCAAAAGTGTAATGGAAACAGACTTTCGGAGGGACGGAAGTACAAGTAGGGATCATGCTTAAAAGCACTTCGAGAATAAACCCTTGGAGATGGCGGCACACAGTGCATGGACGACCATCCATCAACTCGCAAACGGCGAACGGTGGAAACTGTGTCGGATTGATGCGACCGGGGGGGGGGGGGAAGGTCTTGTTGGACGTACGCGTCGGTGTCATCAAACCGAAGGTCGCAAGTCGTCTCAATGAAGCAGGCCAGGCAACAGAACAGATTGCCAGTCCTTCGTACGAGAAAACTGTGCTGTCCTTGACGCCGTTGCTGTAAACCTGTTTGCTTGCTAATTTTTTTTCCTCGTCTTGTCTTCTGCTGGGGCACGAAAACTCGCGCCCTTGGTATTTCAGGCTACCGCACCGCAACCGCACAACACAGCACAAAAGAATTCCCCCCATGACATCGCACTAAGTTCCACGCCTTCCATACCGACTCGCTACCGCACAACCCGCTGCAACGGGTGACGGACGGACCACAAGCTGTCGTCATTGAGGCGCCGCTAATCCTTACACCCCACCGTGCATAGGTCACTCTGTCCAACCAACACACCACTGCGCAAGTTTCGCTCCGATCTGTCCGTCATTGAGCAGCTGCATTACCGTTGCAAGTTTCTAGCCTACGCCCTATCACTACACAGCAACTATCTCCATCTCCACCCCGTTTCCGCATCCGCCGCAATCGTCGCAAGGGGGCGAAGTGCAACAACAGCAGGAACAAGCGATTCGTCGACGTTGCGCTTTGGCATTCAAGTTGGCCTTCCCATCGCTTCTTCCTCTGCCAGAGTTGTTCGCCTCCTTACAGTTAGTTGCTCATCATGTCTTGGGAACTCAGTCGACGCCGCCTCATGCGGGCCATCAACAGCAAATTCATACTGGACAGAGTCGTAAGTGAAGTCTATCCGACATGTCTCTTTCCAGCTACTGACTCAGCTACTGACTGTCGCAGCCCCTTCTCCATACCATCATTTTCTTCATCGAGATGGCCCTCGTCGCCCGGCTCGTATCGCGCTTCAATGCGTACTACGATGAGAGGCCAGTTTTAACCATGATGGTGACTAATGCGGTATTGGGAGGTATCGCCGACACTGTGGCGCAGACGATCACGGCGGTCCGACAGCGCGCAATACGCAAGAAGGGAGCCATAACGAAGGAGGACGATCCGGTCGCTTTCGAGATCCACGAGCTCGACCGCAAGAATCCTTTCTACGACCGCGACCTGATCCCGAACTCCAAGGCACTGCCGCCGCCGTTCGACTTCGAGCGTCTCACTCGGTTCATGGCCTACGGTTTCGCCATGGCCCCCATCCAGTTCAAATGGTTCTCCTTCCTGTCGCACGTCTTCCCCATCACCAAGACCAGCGCTTTCGGTCCCGCCATGAAGCGTGTCGCTGTTGATCAGATTGTCTTTGCGCCCTTCGGTATCGCCTGTTTTTTCAGCGTCATGACTGTTGCTGAGGGAGGCGGTCGACGGGCTGTGATCCATAAGCTGCGGGATATGTACATTCCCACGCTGAAGGCCAACTTTGCTGTCTGGCCGCTCGTGCAGATGATCAACTTTCGCCTCATGCCCGTGCAATTCCAGCTTGTATGTTCTTGCCTTTTCCCAACTAACTCCTTGTGTGTGTTGCCGATTGAAAACTGACTTGGCCCTATGTGTAGCCTTTTGTGTCCACCATCGGAATTGCCTGGACGGCATATCTGTCCCTAACCAACGCATCCGACGAAGCACCTGAGGCCAACGCAGCCCCTCAGGGCGACACCAACGTGCGACTTTCATGATAGTAACCCATATGTGGGTTCTTTCCTATGTGACATGAGAATGAGCAACTCACGCATTCAGACGCCAACAGGATTGGGTTCAGGAAGGGCTGGTTGGGGCGGGTGGGCGTTCACGATTCTTTGCATCTGCGGATTACGGGTATGGACGGTTTGTTTGAGGATAAGGCGGGGGGCGGAGTCGGATCTTTGTGTTTACCTGTTTCTTGTGTGTATCTAAACTGCGACGATCGGCGTGACCTGGCAATTGTATGCAGTATGCAGTACGCAGTATGCAGTATTCAAGAAGCGGTTACTACTATCAAGTCAATCCTAACATGCACCACTCCTGCCTGTCCCTCTTGTTGTAAGCTGGACATTGATCGACCTTGGGGCGGAAAGGCTATGCCTGGATATTCATCCTAAGGTTAGATGAGCCCACACAACACGAGCCTTAGAACCAGAAAGCCAAAAATAGAATAACTTAACTCAATTTACTAGAAAGAAGCTTTTCTTTTCTTTTCCTGTCATTTCACTTATGTTGTCTTTAAAAAAAAAAAAATTTAAAAAAAAAAAACTTCACTCTCGGAACTCCTTCCTACGTACACCCAACCAACCATCCATCATCGCCTGCTCAGCATCGCATCCCACCCCAAGCCATAGTCAACCAAACCACAATCCCAAACATATCGTACAACAACCAAAAAAAAGCACCACCTTGCTTTCCTCCATTCTCTCCTTCCATGACGAGACGAGAAAAAACAGCCCGCGCAGTGACTTTCTTCTTTTTTTTTTTCTTGATACATGGCATGCCAGCCACCGTAGTCCCTTATCCGTAGCCCTCCCTTTCCCTTTCCCTTTCCTTTTCCCTTTCCCTTTCCCTTTCCCTTTCCCTTTCCCTTTCCCTTTCCCTGCCATATTCCTTTTCTTTCCGTTGACCTGAGATCTGGAGTTTCTTTGGTTCTTTTGGTTTCTTTTTGCTGTCTAATTTACTTGCTCATTGCATGCACCTTTCGATGCGTGAGCTGGCACAGTGGAATGCAGTCGACTGTCATGCGCTTCTTCCCTGTCCCTCCCTACTTCCCTTCCTTCCTCCCCACTCGCAACTCAAAACTGAAACATCCCACCCACCCCAGCCCCTTGCATGCCCTCCGTCAACCCATTCCCCAGCACCCCACCCCCACCGCCTCCTAACAACCCATCGAATGTGCCCACTCCACCCCCCATGGCCTCAGCCAATCCCCCTCCTCCTCCACCACCACCGCCACCACCACCGCCACCACCACCTCCTCCTCCTCCTAGACCCACGCCACCACCAATACCGAAGCCTCCCAGGGTCAATCCCATGGCCTGCTCGAAGCCATCGCCCAGACTGCCGTAGTCGAAGTCGGTGCTGAAGTTGGGCTGAAGGAAGGACATGGCGAATTGGGGGAGGAGGGCGTCGGGCGCTGGTGCGGCCGTGGTGGAGGAGGTGGAGGTGGAGGAAGGGTTGGCGGCGGCGTCGGAGGACAGGGCGGGAGCGGGAGCGAACATGTTGGTAGGGTAGGAGGGGGGATTGTGTTGGGGTTGGGATTGGGATTGTTGCGGGGGAGGGACGGGGGGGATCCATGGCCTATGTTGTTGTTGTTGCTGTTGGTGTGGGTAAGAGGATCGTTGTTGTTGTTGATGTTGTGGCTGGGGTTGAGGTTGAGATTGGGGTTGTTGTGGGAGCGAAGAAGTGGACGATCGATGGGCGGTTCCTTGCGAGTCGCGACGGGGAGAATTGCCTGTGGCGATCTCGGACAATAACTGCAAAGGTGTATTGGCAGGGTTATAATCCTGCTGCTGCTGCAATGGTGGTGGTGGTGGTGGTGGTGGTGGGACCGGCGTAGTATCCTGGGACCGCTGCCTTGACGAGTCCTCACTCGAGACCATACCAGTATCGCTCCCACTCCCACTCCCACTCCCACTCCCACTCCCCGCCCCCGTACTCTTGCCTTTCTGCATGGCCCAGCCCTGAATCATGTACA
Organism: Iodosphaeria phyllophila; assembly: GCA_025802455.2. Lineage (NCBI taxonomy): Eukaryota > Fungi > Ascomycota > Sordariomycetes > Amphisphaeriales > Iodosphaeriaceae > Iodosphaeria > Iodosphaeria phyllophila. The sequence continues at coordinate 13,736 of JAOYMO020270267.1, read as the reverse complement.
GCACGACCAAGAACTTGGCAGCAGGGCGAGACTTGTCGTCGACGGCGAGCTCTCGGAACTTGTTGAGCAGTTTCCCCAGGTACTCCTCGACTTTCATGTGATCCTTGTTAATGACCTGGCCGAGCTCCGAATTGGGCTGGGAGGCACTGAAGTACATCTTGACGAGGACAACGACGGCGTAGGCGACGCGGACGAAGTTGAAGACGGGGAGACAGCGCAGGCTGTCGATGGACATGCTGAGGAAGGTGTCAAAGATGCCGTCGATGGCGGTGAGGCAGGAAGATAGGGCGCTAATGTGGGCGGCCGTGAGGTTCTCGTTGAGGCCGGGCACGGGCTCACGAAGGGCATCTGAATGACGCGGTTCGTCGACGTTTTTGTCCACGTATAGGGCGATCTCGTGCATGTAGAGGTTGAGTACGTGAAATCCGAGTTCGAGACAGGCTGTAGGGGATCATTAATTTTAGACACTTGTGATGGACCAAAAAAAAAAATCAAGAGTGAGAAATTTTAGAAAAATTAAACCTTTTTTCAAAAGAAAATTCAAGAAAATTAATAAATAAATAAACGAAATAAAAACTTACGCCTTCGATCCGTCGTCGGTATAGAATCACAATACTTTTTCAAATCATGCTCAAACCCACGCAGCGCATACTGCACCTTGGGCTCGGCCACACTGACCAGAACGCCCGGATCATCCATAGAGAACTGGATGCCCACCTCCTCCGCCAGCCGATGCGTCCACACCAAATGACACAACAACTTATCGCTCGGCGCAGCCTCGGGAGACGACCCGAGGAAATCCATACACTCCGTCGTGAAGGAGGTCCAGCGGATCAGGTTCGGTCGATGCAGGGCCATGGCCACGTTGGAAGCCAAGAAGTAGCAAGCCAACCAGGCCCGTCGGGATTCTATCGTGGTGGGGTCAGGCAGTGGACACGACCGCATGGGATGGTTACGCCATGTGTAAGGTACCATTCTCGATTTGGGGTTATTCTTGCGCCGGCCTAGACCCATATCCAGGGCCATGACGGCGGCCATGTGCACGAATTGGTAGAACTTCAACTCCTCGAAATGGTCTGGTGGGTAGTACCATACTACGCCGACCTGGAGGGCCTGCACCAGCTCCAGACTCTTTTGCCCCTGCATCACGATATCCTCGGCGAACAGCTGGATCAGTTCCTTGGAGATGACGGGTTGAATGGCGGGATATTCCGACGATGCGGCCGACATGACAGCCAGGAAGAGAATCGGTTTCGTGCGGCGCACCTCCGACGCTGTCGTGCCAGGAGGGAAGACGACAATAGGTAGGTGTTCGACCATACGCTCATTGTAGCGAGCGAATAAGTCGTCGGCGAGCTCCAACGTGATGATGCCCCGGTCCACAATGTCTGCTACTGGCCCTTCCGTCCTTGCTGGCGGGTGACTCGGTGGCTGCATACTCGGCGGCTGCATAGTCTTCGTCTTAGGGAGATCCACGTGGACCGATTGTGTATCTGTGAGCTTGCGCTTCTTGCTCCCTACAGTTGACGATTGCCTTGATCTACTCTGCCCCTCTCCGTCTTGAGTCTGCGTCTGCGTCGGAGTGAACCCAAAATAATTACTCTGCACGGCACTGGTAATCGGTGAAGCAATCTTCTTCTTTTTTGTTGTCGTATTTGCCGTCGTCGTCGTCGTCGTAGTTGCCGTCGTCGTAGACATCACAGGTACATTATTATTATTATTATTGTTATTCCCACCGCCGACACTAACACTGTCTCCCCCACTAACTGTAGGCGAAACATGTGAATCCACCATCCCTACCCCCGCCGTCGCCGTCGCCGTCGCCGGTTGAGTATGACCATGGCTATGTCCATGAGGATGAGCTTGAACATCCTCAGGAATAGCTCCACCCCGCGAAGCCAGCGTCGCCGTCAAAGCATCAATCTTCTTCTCCAACTCCGCTACACGACTGTCAGTCTTCTTCTGCCTCTTACGCGTCGGCTGCGTGATCAGACACTGTCGTCCCGCTTTGGCGCACCGCTTGCAAGGCCCATCAGGGTTGTTCGCGTCTGGCTCGCACCGTACTTTGAGGCCTCGGCAGGCCTCGCAAGCCCGCGGTCGCTTGGGATCGTTAGGGTCCTGGCCCATCGATACATCCCCCATGTGTGAGCCATCTGGCCCAGACCCAGGTAGCATTTGCCCTGCGTTAGTCGTCGGCGTCAGTGGCGTGTGTGGATGTCCATACGACCCCGCTGCTGGCGATTGTCCCGTCGTCATCGTCGTCGTCGTCGTCGTCGTCGTCGTCGTCGGCTTATTGTCCGGCGACTCCAGCACCGGGTCCACAGGGAAACCATGGGGAGCGATCGGCAGTCCTCCGCCCGGTCGGCCTTGATGTGGTGAATGCGCATGCGCGTGCGCGTGTGATTGTGCGTGATCAAGATGAATCTGCGCCGGCGGAGGATGTGATTGATGGTGGTGCGCTTGCACCGGTAGAGCCGTGTTTACAACCGGCGCGCCTGGACGATGGCGAGGCTGAACGTGTTGGCCATGACGAGCTGTCTGCCCATGCTGCGCGACTCCGACGCCGACACCGATGCCGCCGACCGCCGGCTTGATGTCGGCAACCAAACGCGGGTCCAGATTTTCCATGGCCCGGGACTTTTTGTGGCCGATGGGGCCACCGTCGGCCTTTCGTTTTTTTTTTAAAAAAATCTACTGTATTCTGCCAGTAGCACCAGCACCAGCAGCAGTAGTACCAACTGAGTTTATCTTGGTCTGCTTTCCTCCTTTTTTTTTTCTCGCCTGTCTTCGCTCTCTTCCCTTATTCCCTCTTCCCAGCGTACCTCACTGCAGCAAAACGATGCGGAAACAGAAACAGAAACACGAAAATATAACACCGAACACTTGCGCGTCACTCGAGAAAGTATAATTTAAAAAAAAAATAACAATCTCGTCGGCGTTTCTTGACGCCCCTTCTTCCACCTTGTCAACCACACCCAGCAGCTGCGCCCACGCTACGCGGCGCGCTGCTCGATTGTGGTGTTTTTGTTGAGCAGGCCACTTATTCTGCAGTGGTCGGGGGGGTTTTTTTTTGGGGGGGGGGGGGTTGCCGGTCCGGACAGACAGAACCTGGGTTGGAGAATCGGGTCGTCGTCGGCGGTGGCGGCGCGGTCGGTCGGTCGGTCAGTCGGTCGGGTCGGTCGCGGGCACTAATGCTTGACTGACTGACTGACTGACTGTTTTTTTTTGCTTGGTTTGGCTACGACTTTGCTTGGCTTGATTGTCACCAAGCTGCGAGACTGTGCTGGGGGAGGGCGGGAGTTGGAAATGCCGTTGGCCGATGGGTGGTCAGGTTTGAGGTGGGGTGGGGAGCGAGCATTGGGCAACAGATTGCTGGGTACACGTCGATGGGGTGCAACCTCCCGTTCTCCCCCTGTCAATGCCGATGGCATGATGGGATGGGGGACGGACGTTTATTCTGCGCCCTGTGCGCTACGGTCGTCATCTTGGGTGCTTAGGGTGCTGGAACAGCTGAAGGCTGAGAGTCCCTGCAAGCAAGGGAGAAAAAGTCGTGACGTAATCTTGGCATATCTCATGGTAACTTTAGCGCAGTGAGTAGTAAAGTTATGATGCGATAACTCCCTAAAATGATGGCTTGGCCGGATGACAACATTCGGCGGCGAAAGCATTCTTGACGTGGTATTGCTGGTATGCTACCCCCGACACAGGGGGGAGCAGATTGAATGACCATCTGAACATTGGTAGCTGTGCCGGCTTCATGACATGGTAAATGTCATCCATGTTTCGCCCTTCTATGAGAAATGGAAGTCCCATTCGGAGCATGGGACTGATTGGCTTGTGATCCAGAGGCTCAAGATGGATACCATGATAAGATAAGATTGTTGGAAAGAACCGTTGCATCTGTGGTTGGATCGCCGAGACAAAACGGGATGTCTTGTCCGTTACAGCATGTCATCGGTTACAGAACATGAATATTCATCGCCACCATGTCGAATTGTATTAGTACGCTTGACCATTGCCGTGTGTCGAGACACATCAGCGTAGAAGAATTTTCCCCGAGACCACCTCACCCAGGTGATGATCATTGAGACGAATACTGTACAGCATAACGAGTCTAAACTTGGCAAAATTTACTATGCACCGGTATGACTACCTCTATGCTAGTATTCCTGAGCAGAGCAAAAGAAACATTACCCGAATAGTTCTGCTCGAGTAAGGAATGAACGAACGAATCTTAAAGCTCTCATTTCCCATGCGCTTTGGCCTACTGTGTACTAAGGTTAGTTAATCGTAATCGTGATCCTAAAGCTATGACACTCCAGGGAAACGATCACGTTGAGTCATCTTTTTCCTCGGAGGCAGAGAGATACATGAAGAGTAAAAACAAGATTTGTTCTTTTCCCAGATTTCCCTCTTTGATTCCGCAATGACTGCGCAAAGTGATAGGGCTGGAAAGGGAGACTGTGGGATAGGAAAATCACATCTCACGATGAACAGTAGATCCATCTAGCTGCCGCCATACCATTGTGTTTACGTATCAGGAAAACAACCAATCCAACGATCGTGCTAAGCTTTTTCAACATCATTGCCAGATTTGGTTGTTTCTTGAGCTATATTTCAAAATAGTCGACTCTTGGATCCAGACTTGTAATATTGTCGTTGACATACCAGTAATTACCTACGAACTGTGTGCACTGGTGTTGTCGGGATAGTTGCCTGTCACGGCTTCCAACCACGCTATAACCTCGACAAGGATGTGCTGTATGGAAAGAACCCCAGATCTAATCCCATGCAAATTACACTCTTGAACAAAAGACCTTGTTTGCGATGCTTTCAGCTGCGGCGGATTTCCAACTTCGCTGAGCTTGCCATGGCCACCACCACCTCACGATATCGATATCGATATCGGTATGTTGGACCGAGTATGTGGGGCCAACCCGGAAGCTCGTCGCATGGATGTATCCAGTTGTCAAACTGACGTGCGCATTACGAGATCACAACCAAGAACAATTATGCGGTCCAAGTAACTCATTACATCGCATTAGATCAGTACGATATATCTATACGACATGCCACCCAAAGACTGGCTGCGCGTGACGCAGCCCTTGCAAGCACGCCGCTTCTCTCACCTCCGCGTGCTCCGACGACTATGCAGAACCTCGATCCATCAGAGTCAACGGCAGTCCCAAGGATATTGGCATGGACATGTCTCCCCGACAGCTATTATCCCCGCCGTCCGGACACGCCTGGGGGACGCTCGCCACGACTCATCGTCACCAGCATCGGCACCGATACCGGCACCGTCAAGCCCCACAGTTGCGTCTTCCACGGTTAAAGCAAGTTCGCCTGAGCAGAACCCCAAAAACCGCATCCGCCAGCCCGAATCCACAACCAAATGGGAGGCAGCCCTCCAAGCAATCTACGGCCCCGGATTCCAAGCCCATCTGTCCGAAGCGGACCTAGAGCTGCTCGGCAAGATCGAGGCGTGCCGCGCCGTCCTCGTCGCCGGCCGCAAGGCCGAGCTCGGCGACGAAGGCTACGAAACGCTCATACGGATATACCAGGAAGATGTGGCAAACGCCCGCCACGACATCCGGACCGGCCAACGCGAGCGATATCTCAAGTCGGTGAGAAAGCTCGAGGCCCGGCTGGCGGAGTTCGTAGACGACGCCGACGTCCGCTCTAGCGTGATGGCGTTCTTCTATCTCATGCTGTTCGTCCAGAAGGTCGAGACGGGACGCATGCTGGCTGCGCTGCAGGTGCAGGATGAGTTCGCTAAGAAGAGGTATCCGGATAAAACGGAGCTTTACATGCTTCGCCAGGAGCTTGTGAAAGCGAGGAAGGGGTTTATAGAAGCTTTGCGGGAGAAGGTGGAGGGCTTGGAGGCCGAGGGAGAGAAGGGGAAGAATAAGGAGAGTGTAGAAGCGACGGTGCGGGAGATGCGGCAGGGGTATTTGGCAGAGCGGGGGTTGGCGATGTCGGAGGAGGAAATAGATGATTTTGTTGAGAGAATGAAGCAGGAGCAGTCGGTATGGCTGGATAGAGGAGATGGGATATGAGTGGGAAGGGGGGCAGAGAATTGGTGTATGAGGGTTCAAGAGTTGGTGTCTGGAGGTGGGGAGAAAGTATACCACCAGACACTGCATCTGTATCCGTAGTATCAATATGAAATACTCGAACTCAATAAAACAAAACTCGGACTCCCCTTTGACTCCTTTAGCGGGATAGCAATCAAACAGTCTGCTACTGATAGTGGATACGGACTAGCAACTAGTTCTTGCATTCAATGCCTTGTGCAATCCATACCGGTCGAATCTACTTTGTTCCTCGAGCATGCACCTGAGGGTGTTCTGCCATAATCTGTATACCCTTCACGGCTCTTCCCTGGGGATGTTCTGATTGCCCGAAATCCTTTGCTCATGTCCCGACAAGTATACCAGCTTATTAGATTGTGCCCAAATCGTTTTAAAAAAAACTGAAATTCCGGATTCAGTGATACCTTGATGAGTTTTCGTTTCCAGCGAACTGGGGAGGCCCTAACAGCCTATTTAAAGAGTGTGCGAATTCCGAATGGATACATGCAAAACTGATTATTGTCTAGGATATTTATCGTTCTCATTAACCCCCCCCCCCTCCCCCCCTCCCCACACAAATTCATCCATGGGAAAAAGTATTTCAACAGGGCGATTGTTGCGACTCGGTGTTTGGTTCGCAAGGGAGGTAGTTCTTGAAGCTTGTAGAGAACCAAGGAAAGGGTGAACCCTTGTTGGTGGTTATCGCATGATAGTAGGAAGCCCTTGGGATGACGACGCAAGAGAAATACCTTGTGATAATGTAAACATACTCTAGGCTTGGACTTGATATAGCCCTGATTAAATGATGTCCTTCATGATGAACATTCAAGATGGCAACTGGGAGTGAAACGAAGTTTGAAGACAGCATTGCTCTCTCCCACCTTTGTAGGCAGGTATCGTGCGATTGTTAGATTGATTCTCCAAAACCAGATGCACAACACGGCTTCCCACAATGCCTGCCTACAGTAGACTTTTTCTCACACACTCTCGACACACATGGGGAAAACATGAGGGTTTGTGTGAACAGGACGAAGATAAGCAACCAATCGGCTTGTTGACACAGAGGCTGCACCCTTTATCTGGTGGCGCGCCTCCAAATAAATACGGTGACACCATCATCTTCAATTCGCCGTCTCACTGGGTGGGAAATTACCAGCTGAGCAGCTAGCACTGCAATGGCGGCTCCTGTTGTTTTCCCGAAAGCGAATGGTCAAATTTCGTCAATTGGTTTTTTATTCTCTCTCACAACAGAACCCGTCTTCTTGGGAGTTTGATCTCGTAGCGGTGTTAGCTCGCTGGCAATGTTTTCTATGAACGCTGACCGTTCAACTCGGTCATCGTTGCAGCTGGACATATCCATGCGTGGTGCAATCAATGCTGGTGTTGTGGCAGAAAGATGCTTGGCTTGCAAGGAAAGTTTACAGCCAAGAATGCCAGAACATCGAATGACAAGGTACTCCATACGAAACAGCGGGCGTCGTTGCACCGCCCAAGACACGGCTGGCACAGAGCGCAAAATGCTTGGGCCATCCAAAAATTCATCCGCCAAGCCAGGCAATGTTGGCGATGTTCGCTTCGCGGGAGCGAGCTAGATGGAGAAAGGTTGTAATCAAGCAGGACCCGTTCGGGGGATATGAGCGAGGCATTAATTCGACCAGACCTTTCCTTTCGCCCGGCCCTTGCAGACTCTGCAGGCAGAACCGTCACAAAACACAACGCGACAGGACCTCTCTGCGGCGATGCTGACTCACAGATAAACTGCATCCCGTGAACTTCAGGGCGCAATTTGTCTGCCTCGCGTTGCCAGGGAGTCGACCAGCTTTTTGAATGACCGCATTTGTCATATGAGCAAGCAGCAGCAGCAGGGGACTCATGAGCAAAGGAAAAGAGGGGCTGCAGGCGGGCCGGCAGGCAGGGACCCATCGCAGTGTTTGGAAGAGCAGATAACAACCCTCCTTCCATTTTTGGTTGGCTCCACGGAATGATCCTCATCTGCGCGCGTGCAGGCTGCAAGACCCTAGCCGACCCAGCATGCAGGACGGCTTTTGGCTCCGGAATTGCGGATGAGATTGGGCTCTATGCTCTATTGGGCAATGTGGGTCTAGATTCGTGATCCCCCATTCATTCCCCAATCGATGACCATAACTGGATCTTTTCGACGGTACGGCAATCGAACGGTAGACTTGGATGGAAATGGGTGGTACCGCACGCACGGGATTTGGAACTTGAGAAATTCGCTATGCCCGTGACGTGAGCCGAGGCGCGTTGAAAGGTCGAAATTTAAGCGTGGGTGTGTGTGTGTGTGTGTGTGTGTGTAGACGTGTCTGTCAAAGGGGCGGATCAGATTGCCGCATCATTTGAGATTACTGTGTGCAATGAACGGTGTGGGGATACAAGGAGTAAAATTCTAGATTACGGATACTCTGGTCAACTGAACACCATGCTGTTAACATTTCAACCGTTAACAACATCAACCGCCTGATAACCTCGCTGCTGGTGGACGTCCGGAAAGCAGCGGACGGACGAAGGAAGAAGTCTAAAGTCTCATGGGCCGTAGCCAAACCTGAAGACAGATCCATCGCCATCGCCGCGTTTAGGTATCGTCGACCGCCTGTTGGTGGGATTTTATTCTTTTTCCTCCCGTTCCCCATCCCGGACTCCGCCGGTAGTTCTTCTGGGTTGCCAGATCGTCTACACTACCGGACGGTTTGTGTCTCAAATCTATTCCCTCAACCCCTGCTATACCCGCATGATACGCTCGAAACGCCCTATGAACAGGCGTTAAGCATCGTCACTCTCAATCTGCCACTTCTGCCATCCAAGGCCTGGCTGAGCGACGACTATCGAATACGGCAGCGGTCGGACCGATCTCTCCCGCAGTCAGTTGCCATCATCGTCGTCGAAGCCATCTCATCCCATCGTTTCGCCTCACCTGACAGCGAACCGAGCCGAGTGGACGTGAACACCAGAACTTGCCAGCTCTGGGGGAATATCGCACAGACTGTTTCTCGTCCCAGGGCATCCATGCAGCCATCCGTTACCACAGTATCATCCTCCTGAACGAACAGCCCAAGGGGATCTGTACCCCACACTTCAAGTCAGATCTTATGGTTCATCAAGCTGCGACGAACCCTCTCGGGCATGCTGGGCTCATATATTGAAACCATAGTAGAGTATTAGAAAGGTTTGACCGCTCAGTTTCCGTTCCCGTCGTTCAAACAGGAAGGGGGGATTTGGAGAGTTTTGAGGTGGGAAACCTTCTTGGGCGCAACTTGCCGTGCTCAATTGGTAGAACGCCACTGTTCTAGACTGACCAGCGCGCCCACCTTGACTGTGACACGGCGTTTCTCGACATACAATATCCGAAACCTCTCTTCTGGGGAGGTTTCGTACTTTGACTGGATTCGCGGCGGAGTTACATCACAAACGATTCTGCGACCTCCTGACTCGGCAGGCCGGATATTGCTCTGGCTTGTGTGCTTGTATGTTTGCATAAAATTGCAATTTTGGTCAGCTCGCCTGGCTGCATCTACCTAGGTAGACGAGGCGCATTGGTGTGGATGTGTACGTGTGTTCATCTGGATCATCGCCATCCCAAATTATTGTTGCGCACCACGCACCACGCACCACGCACCACGACCACTGCTACTACTATTACTACTGCTACTGCTACTACCACTACGACTTTGCGATTCGGCGTGGTGTTGATTGTTTATCAAATACTGCGACGCCTTCACTTATCCTCATTGGGCGTGCAGGCGCCCAGCAACTGTTTCCTGGGCCCGTGTGAGCAGATGCGAGGCTGTTGGGTCCCCGTCCGTTCGCCTTAGCGTTGTGTCATTGCGAGCAGTCACTCCCAAGTTTACGTTGGGGTGTTGGGGCTTTGCCGGATCTCGGCGCTGTTTCGTCCCTAGCTTGATTGACTACTTGGTACCGTGACATACAATGGACGGCGCCGCGTCCGCGACGGCTTCCGCCTCCCCTTCGGCGTCTACGTCAACGTCCTATCCCCATGGTACTACTTTGCATCACCATAACTCTAACCACCACCACCACCACCACCACCACCACTACAACCACCAAAGCCATAACCACAGCCGGTCACGTGGTTATTCCAATTCTACTGCGGGTAGTCACAGATCGGCGCCTACAGGACCACTCCCTCCCTTACCAGCTTCATCTCCCATTTCCATTCCTCCCATCCCACGACAGACACGTCAGTCTTCACGTCAAAAGTCCTTGTCGCAGCATCACCAGCAACACCAACAGCCAAACGAGGCAGGGCGCGCCGTGGCCTCAGCTCATTCAGGATCACCAGAAGTGATCTCCTCCCTAATTACCAGCCTCTCGGTTAATTCCAATCAGAAGCAGCCCGGATCAGGTGATGGTGGCGGCTCATCATCGTCGCGTCGTCAAGCCTATCCGCTCTCTCTTGCGCATTCCAATTTTCCGGAGGACGGTGGTGGTGGTAGTTTTGGGGTGGACTACGGCGCCTTTTCCCGTACGAAGGACCGTCTCGACGCGGAACAGAACATCCCGCTAGACGAGCGCGCGGCTGCATCTCCTACGGTTCGCACGGCTAAACCACCTTCTGGACTTTCAGCTCTGACTGCGCCCATATCGCCAAGATCTCTTCATCGCGACTCGAGCTCGGGAGGAATCAAATCTCTGTTGCGATCATCGCGACCATCATCGCGTGGTTCAGCTGTGTCACAAGAAGATGCGCGAAGCATAGGCAATCTATCGATTGAGCGAGGGGAGCCTCCTGTTTCATCTGATAATCTGCACAAGCAGCGATCACATGACAGCTGGGGAAAGAAATCGGCACGGAACACGAAGGGTCTCATGTACATGAGTTCCAGGGAACGACTGCGCGCAAGCGAGGACCGGAAACGCACTAGCATTGGATCCATAGGAGGCAACTCCATTGTCGTTGGTGGAGGCGGCGTTGGCAACGGCGGCGGCGGCGGCGGCGGCAGCAGCGGTATTGGCGGATCTTCGAGCGCCGTAGGCCGGCAGCAGGATTCTTCTTATTTTCTCGCCGGCACTTCCATTAGCGAGGAACCAAACCGGGGTAAGCCTGCAGCGGACTCCACAAAACTAGGCGACCAGGATATCTCCAATACGAACGCGACTGGTAGCTCCAGTAATGGTGAGCACGGTCACGGGATTGGGAACGGAAACGGAGATAAGCAGCAGCATCAACAGCATCAGCAGCAAGCATCCTCTAGTAGGAGTGCATCCTTTGATTTTAGCAGTATGCAACGTCGGATTCCCGAACGGGATTCTTCTCTAAGAAAAACAAGCACGAGCACGAGCACCAATTCTAAGAGGAGATCCACCCGATCAACGCGGCAGAGCGACGGAGGATTGAGTGACGCCATTCCTGAGTACAGCGAACAACAGGATGCAGCACGTGGCGGTGGTGATTATTCCAGCGAATCTCGATCAGCCGATGCTCGACAACGATCATACAGGAGTAGTAGCAGCAGTAAAAAAGCAGATTCATCTTACTATCGGCCGGCGTTGAGAGGAGAGAGAGCAAGTGCACCCGGAAGTCGGTGCACGTCTAACAAAATGATGGTGGAGGAAGATGAAGAAAGAGCATCGAGCGATCCCGAAGACGGTGCACCTTTCCCTTCCATCTATTCGAGCCGCCGAAAGAGTCTCACTATTGATGATAGACGGAAGCCGACACGCGTGGCATCGGATTACATTGATGACGGCAAGAGAAACAGTTCCAAATTGAAACGATTATCCACAGGCGGTGGAAGATCAGATCAAGATAGGGATGAATTATTACGATCACCCACACCTGAGCCTCACATCACGTATGAGAGACCTCCAAGCGCCGATTCTATCGATGGAGCCGTGGAAACGTACTTGAAGTCCACGCGACTGACCCAGAAGATCCGCCATCCCCAGACGGGCCGTGTCATCTCCTTCTCCGAAGTGGGCGACCCTGATGGCTGTGCCGTGTTCTGCTGTGTGGGCATGGGCTTGACACGATACGTCACGGCATTCTATGATGAACTGGCCTTGACCCTCAAGTTGCGCCTCATTACGCCAGATAGACCTGGTGTGGGAGATAGTGAGCCCTACGCGGACGGATCGACAACGCCCTTGACGTGGCCCGACGACGTCTACGCCGTTTGTCAAGCTCTGAAAATCAACAAATTTTCCATTCTGGCCCACTCCGCTGGTGCCATCTACGCCCTTGCCACCGCCCTCCGCATGCCCCAACACATCCGCGGCCGCATCCATCTCCTAGCTCCTTGGATCCCTCCCTCGCAAATGAACGTTTTCGGTACCTCTCAAGCCTTACCTCCCACAAACGCCATCCCCACTTCCCAACGCATTCTCCGTGCCCTGCCCACCCCGTTTCTCCGTGCCGCCAACAGCTCCTTTATGACTGCCACCAGCAGCTCCCTCTCTACCTCCTTACCTAAAGACCGCAAGAAGAATAAACGCAAATCTACCGCTCCCGGCCGCCGGGACATCACACCCGCGTCCTTGAATCTGGAAAAGTTAAACAGCCGCACCACACAACAACAGGATTCCCTCGACCCTACCGACGGGAAAATGTCCCCACCACCCAACAACATGGAGCATATCCGTAAACTGGGCGCCGATCTCGACCCCTCCCAGGCCGCCATTCTCGACGCCGCCATGGACTCCATCGCCGACAAGGAGCGCCAGATGACCTACGACACGCGCCTAACCCACGCCATTTGGGAGCTAGCCACCCGCGGCGCGAACCCGGCGGTGGACTTGCTGGTCTGTTTGGAGCGTCGCCATTCCATTGGGTTCCGCTACGTGGATATCACGCGCCCCGTAGTGATCCACCACGGTAGTCGCGATAATCGTGTGCCGGTGGATAACGTGAGGTGGCTAGGCAAGACGATGCGGAAGTGTGAGGTCAGGGTGCTCGAGGGAGAGGGGCATGGGCTGATGGCTAGTGCGTCGGTGATGGGGAGCGTGTTGATGGAGATTTCCAAGGAGTGGGAGGATTGGATGCGGGTGACGGGGTCTGGGACGCAGAGGGAGAGGTCGAGGAGTTTCAGGGGGACCGGGAAGTGAGGGAATGGGTAACGCATCGTTTGATGCTGTGGCCCCCGGACTCTCACGGCTTCCCGATTCTTGGCCATGATCTCTTTCTCTCTCTATCACTACTGACCTGGAGTTCCGTCTCCTCGACACCAACGCCCTATGGCGCAGCCAAATACCTTACAGCTTTTCTTTTTTCACCTTTTGAGACGACTCCATTTTGTTCTCTTGCATTGCTACTGTGTTTCATTTTCTTACAAGCCATGTCAGCACGGCGTTACTTGGATATACCTCTTCAACTTGCATTTTCTCCTTGTTTTCCTGTTTATTCTTTTGTGCCACAGGCACAAATACAAATAACGCGAGACACCCCATTCGCCTCCTCTCTCTCTCTCTCTTTTGTGTCGGGGAGGGAACGGAATGAGGCGGGATAAAAGCACATTCACACCATGACGACCCAGTCTCACTCCAACCGACACATATTCGAGCCGCACCTATCTTTATGGCGAATCTTTCGAGACGGGCGGTTCCCTGCACGTGGCAGCTACGCAACCAGAAATGACCGCCTATTTACTCTCTTGGGCGGTAGAGCGTTGGAGGGCCGAGGTGCAGTTT
>JAOYMO020269322.1:0-29154 GCA_025802455.2 Iodosphaeria phyllophila | reverse complement strand
GAATCCAGCACTCCGCAAGATCTAATTAAATGGTAGGTCTTATTGGAATGGGGAATACAAAACAACGTAAGTAATAGAGTCACAAAGGACTGGAAGGGATGCTTCTTCATACCGGACATGTGTTTACCATGTCCAGAAGACACCATCCCCTGGGTAAGCTTTGATAGCCCTTCTTCCATACTCCAAACCCCCCTTGGGACATGGTATTATTCAGTGACTCGATTCCATGGTCGACATAGGTTTATACCATGTGTCAAGAAGTGTTCTTCCCACCGAATTTCCTGTAGGAACCCGCCGCCAAGGAGGGGGACTTTTTACAGACATTCCTACTGTAGTCATTCACGGAATTGATCCTTCTTAGGTAATTGTGCCCAGAATCGATCCAACCCGCTAGACGACATAGAGGGGTCGCGATTGCAACCCATGCAGGGTCGTTGCCCTGAATCCTCGTTTCTACTGAGGCTGGGTTTCTGATGCTTGATGCAGGGGCCAATGGATGGATGCATAGGCGAAGCGAGAAAGTGATGAATAGCATTCCTGGAGGAAGGTGAATTGTTTGAAGCTTGCGTCGTGAGGGAGGCGATGCCCTCGTGGTTTGCAGGTAGTGATGGTGTTTCGGCAGGGTTCCAACGGATTAGCTCCCCCAGGTCAACATACCGTTCACGCACGGTCTTGTGTGTGGGATCAGAAAAGAAAAGTACTGTACTAGTCCGGCTTTAGGTACCGGTAAGGGGCACTCTGTCTATATCTTGAAGACTACGTTATGAAGCATCTAGTAAGGTTCTCAGTGCGCAAGTGGCTGTGTCTTTAGCGTTGTGTTGCTTCCGCCCAGATCTTCTGCTCTGTTTAAGCTGGCCATGCTGAGATTATCATGATGATACGGGACCGAAGAGTCGGGAATTGAGACGTTCAATATCGGGGTGGGAGATAATGGTTTTTGACCAATAGGAAATGGCGTCAGCACCACGAAATTCGGTTGGGTGTTTGAAACTAGACGTCCGACAAGCCCGTTACTCGATCGGGAAACTAATCCCATTTCATTTCATCCCATCTTTTCCATGCCTCCAGAGACTGAGGCACGGTACCGACCATCAGCATCTATCCAGTCCCATTTATCGACCCCTCTCCGGTTTCCCCACTTCTCGGATACTATGGAGTTCTGCATAGCGAGTCCCTTTCTTTTCCATGGACTGCATTGGCTTACAGGGGCCATTGACCGACGATGAGAAGGTTGTCGGCTGCTCGGCCCAAAAAGTATGCATGTTTGTCTTAGAATGTAGAGTAGACTGCATGCAGGTGTGATGTGCAAAGGCTCCAGTTTTCTACGTGGAGGTGTTCTGCGCACGTTTACCAGAATGGCAGAGTGGCTGCCAAGTTGTTGGGGGCAGGTTGAGATGAGCCCTTGAGGGCCTCCGATACAGGGGAAGGAGACGGAAGGTTGAAAATACTGTGGTGGGAGGACAAAATATTACACCTGCATACAGTACTCCATGCGGGTCCATGCGGGTCCGACAGCCCCGCACTACAAAAAAAAATTCTTTTTTTCTTTGATCTTACGAACCTACTAGTCGATGAGGCAAGCATCACGGCACCACAGTAGTTGAAGGCTTTGGTAATTACTTCATTAAGCAGTTAGAACCTATTCATATTCTCTTTCTCCCTCATCGCTTATGTATGCCGCTTGCCTGCCTCGTAGGCTTGTACTGTGGTAGACTCCAAGACTCGTAGGCAAAAAGAAAAAAAGATATGTTTTTCCCTGGGGGGCTGCCGGACCCCCCACAAACCCCCACAGAATACCGTATGCGGGTGTGATATTTTGCCCTCCCACCACAGTAACGTGTGCTTCGGGGCCTTCGTGGCCATGAGCGATATGCAGAATTGCTATCCTGCATACTAGTCTACAGTAGATTCTGCACTGTAAAGTAGGCGAATTCATTCATTCGGCGCAAGGCACTGCGCTGTAGAAAGCCACATTAAGTGCAGCAATTACCTGCGCGTCAGGCCTTGAATCGGCCGCAGCAGATGGCGTGTCACGCCCCTCCATGATTTATAATACTCGTAAGTACCGTGTGAGGTTTCGTCGACATGCCTCTTGTTGCTGAAAAGGTTAAGTTAGTGGATGTTTTGCAGAGTCACACTGCAGAAAGATACCCCTCCTCTGTACAGTAATACATCAAAATTACCCCGCAGCCCTGCAGTATCGCTCAATTCTCCATTGGCTTTCAGCAAACGTCTGGACAGATTGAAAGTGAACAAATTGAAAGGGGATAGACAGAAACACTGGATCTCCGAAGTCCCTACGTTGCCATCGAGCACGGCGCAGTATCGAGGGTCTAGACTAGAAATCCCGAGACCGCCAAATTACCCCGCCGGAAATGATCTAAGGAAAAGGAACCGGAAGGAAGATCATTGGCTGGTCAATGAGACTTAGTCCCGAAGCGGCAGGACTCAGCAGTCCGACTGAGCCACCAAGGGAGGGGAAGGCGGAGAAAGCTTTGAGAATGGCAGTCTCTAAGGGGAAAAGGAAAGGTCAAGCTCATATGCTGTCGATCGATGGTTGGAACGTGGCAGATCCTTTGGGTTGTAATGCCAAAACTATTTTGAATGTTGAAGAACCATGCTGAGATGTTGTAAAAGAACGTCTGAGTTTCATGAGTTTGAACTTCCACACATGATCTACAATGAGTAGCAACAGAAAAAGGACAATGCAACAATAAGAATATACTTGGCGTTAGCCAGGTGGATTCCTAAATAGTCAAGCCGCCTAGTGGTCACGTTAATTAAAAAAACCATCGCACTTGGTGACAGCTTAGGTTAGAAATCTGATCTGAATTAGCTAGCCCCACGCACTATAATGGTTTCATCGCCAGTCACATTTCAAGCCTTTTCAAGCACCCATTCCCCCTCCACTTTCCCCTTTTCTCTCAGAGCGTCCCAGATCATCTCCGCAACGGCCTGCATCCCTCGCGCATTGGGATGATAGACGCTGAACCTTCCTCTCACAAACTCCATCAAATCCCAACCGACAACCCACGGGTCTGGCGACCCAACGCCGTGCTCCCGACTCGCCTCTGCCACAGGAATCTCAATGCACCATTCCTGCCGTTCGCCAACCCGGGCAGCGCGTTCACCTGCTCGCACCGTGCGGTCGCCAATGTCGCGGTATTTCGCGATTACTTCTTCGGAGGGCAGCGGGACGTTGACCACTGGCTGCGCGTGTGGCCCGAACAGCGTGACATAATGCACAAGCACGACGAGCGCCTCAGGAGCACGGGCATGAATGGCGTCAAGTACTTCTCCATAACGCCGTGCGAGGGCATCTTCCTGCTGCGCGAGGTCTCCTTGTGCTGCAAAACGCCCTAGGTCGTCTTCATCCGTAGTCGTGGTGGTGGTCGGCGCCGAACTCCTGCCGAGAGCTCGGCGAGTCACGTGCGCAAAAGTACCAAAGACGACACTGAACCCTCTCCATATGCTGCGCGTGACACGGAATAGGCGGTAAGCTTCTAGAGACTCCACCAGTAGATCCAGTATGTAATTTATGTCATTGCCGCCGCCGAGGACGAGCACAATGTCGGCCTCGGGCGGGATGCGGGGGATCTGAGCGGGGATGTGTTTCTTGGTCAACGGAAACGTTTGCGCGGCGGAGAGCAAGTTGAGCAAGGTCGCGCCACCGACCGATAGATCGGTCAATTTAGCTTGTTCGGTTTCTGTAACGGTTTCGACGGGTGATGATGACGATGGAAACAGTATGCGCGAAGCGGGAGTGAAACTCAATCGTCGCAGCAGAACGCCGGCGTAGTTCGACCCCGACCGCCCTATGAATCGCTCCGGCTGTGGTGGAATGCCGGGCCCGGCTGCAAAGGAGCTGCCGATGTTCACGATGCGGAGGGGCTGCATGGTCATCGTGCCAATTCCCGACGAGGTTCCGAGACTCCTCACGAAATACTCGAAAGTTGTATATCTTGGCACCGAATCGTACTTTAGGATTGAGATCTATTGGGGTCGCTTTTGAGCTTTTGGCAATTGGTGGGATATAATCTAGATAGGTAACTTGTCGGTGTTTATTACAAGCGTTTGTAATCATACATCTCTCTGATAGCTCGCCGGAGAAAGCTACTGTAAGTCCGAAGGTGCACTCGAAAAAGTATTATTGATGCCTTCGGCGAATGGGCAGAAAATAGAAGGAGCCAGTGGTCAGATGGATTGACTGCGGATTTGGCTACGGTCGATAATCTGACGGTCTGGCTCTTACGAAGGTACTATTTTCTACCCGGCGGATCGGAGCTATATCGCTGTCGCGACGGTGCTTCGGTATCGGCGGAGTTCGTCAAGGATGATGTGAAGTTGGACGGATGTGGAGTTGCCAAGTATTTTCACGTCGCAAAAAGTCAGGATAGCCTAGAACTTTCAAGAGTCTGGCGTTGTGGAACGGAACAGGCAACAGCGGTGTCGTAACGCAACTGCTGCTTAATGACCATAAATAGTTAAAGGGCTGTGCTAAATCCCAAGCCCCGAGGTGACCGCTTTCCTAATTGCTCACCGCCTTCCGCATTACTGTTGTGGGTGTTCAGGCGCGCGCCCAAATTGATGGGCGCGCAAATTTTTCTGATCCCCCACGAGTCCCTACGCATTACCGGGCGACGAGATCAGCCACACGAGCATCAGCTTTGGGCTAGGCACAGTTTGAAGCTCAACCGAAAGAAGAGAAAGGAAATTTATGAGCCTATAACACAAGCACCACGAGCAGCTGGACGGTCACTGGCACGCATTTTTGGGAAGGGCCAAGCTGACGATGTGGAATGTATCTTGAAGGGTGCTGGCGCAATCACTGGGCTGCCTCAGGAGCCTGAGAGCGATGGAGAGTAATTAGGAAATGATGTGATTTGCTTGACTTTTCTTATGTAGCTAGTTCTCAACCCAACTCGCAGTTGATCTAGGAATCCTCGTTGATTACATCGTGACGGAACACATTCAATTGCTAGCGAGCCGTACGCAACAGAGCGACATTGTTGATAGCAAGAATAACTGGGTAATTGACAGCGAGGCATCGTAGTGGGCAGCGTCGTAGACGGGAGTTGCGACAGAAACAGTGGTATCCGCGACGGCGACAGCATCGTGAGCATCATCGTGGGCACTGAGTAGCAGCACTGGTATCATGCCCCCCGGACATGCAGTACGGTGCATACGCCGGTTTAGGCGATTTTTCGATTCTGCCGGCCGGGCTTGGGATTTAGCACAGCCATAGTTCAATAGCACTGGGCTCATAACGGCCCACAAAGACCTCCCGTCTTCTTCACCCGTCCCCGTTACCGTGATCACTTTGCTCAATACCAACCAACAGGTATCCACGCAAACCAATTCAAACAAACATTTGATGTCATGTCTGGTTTCTACCTTGTCCGTTCTCTTCCTTCCCAACGTTCTTGCCCAGAGCGACCTGGACCACACAGGGACTAGCTGTTGTCGAGATGTGGCTCCTTGCTTCGGTTTACCCAGGATTTCATTACACTTACTCGATGCCGCATGAAAGCCTTTTGTCAGGGGCTAGAGTAAGTCCAGTTACTTGATGAGGCTTCATTCATCTGAAGCTACCGGTACCATGCGTAATCACTGTACTGATTTCCATTCTCGCTTTCTCCAACGTACGCAAGATATTGATTTCGTAGTACTATACTCGATTCCCTCGGGCCAAGTCCTGGACCAACATTAGCACCTTCTCCAACGTCTCCCTACATTTCGCGATCTGGACTACGAGGCGGGCAGAAAACGTTGCCAGCCAGAGACCTCAGTCACAGTGAGCCACACAAGAATTCCCGGTTAGTGCTCTTTTTTGCCTGTGAAGGCGAGAAGGTTTGCAGCTCATTCTCACACCTTTTCGTTTCCTTCAATCATTCAAAGAGTAGTGATCAATAAAACATGCGACAACCGCTAGGGAGCATTCAAGGTATCATACCGTCATGGGTAATGAACATGCCGCCCCGGAGCCTTCTCATGGCCTACGAAATGAACTGTGCGGCTTATCGACGTGTTGAAAGGTTACAATGGAAGCGACGACTCAATGCTACAGTGATATGCGACTGGTATTGTTGAATTGATGGCCTGGTTTTTGTCTTGTTTATATACTAACTCCTATCCCCTCCGACACGTAGCGTTGTTGCTCCAAACCTCATCTTGGCTGCATCGCTGAAGCCTTCTACGCTTCTTGAGTCTGGTTCCAGCCAAGGTTGATCCAAGACGAAGATGGCTGATGTTGACAGGTGCTACCTATGTACTATACAAAAAAGATATAGAAGGTTGGACCCAAGACTCATTTACCCGATCCGGTCACTTCCCTTCCCTAGTTCATTCGTAAGTAGTAGAAACCAAAACAGGGAAATCAAAGTAGCAACAACAGTCACTGGCACCGACGCGTTCTGGAGGTCGGTCAGATTGTGCCAACAAAACTGCCATAGAAACCAAATTGTGAAGGGTCCGCTGAGCATTAACAAGTGATAGACAGTCACGCGGAACATGCTTATCTCTTCGACGGCCAGGAGACCCCAGAGGGACACCATATCATTGTAGTCTTCCCTTTGAAGGCCTTTTTTCCGCTTAGGAATTCGCTCTACTGCACCGTGTCCACATAGCTTTGGCCGGCAACGCAACAGTGGTATCCAGTGACGATAAGGTGCTCCTTTACCAATACAGGCGTGGAAATTCACCTGGAACGTATGCATCCCGATGGGTGGGCTTGGTTGTATAGGCCGGCGGATAACGTAATCATGCCAGTTGGCATCAGGGAATTTGGGGTGGGAGGTCCCGGGGTCGAATGCCTCTTCGGTAATGGGAATCATCGAGCCCAATTGTTAACAAAAAATTAGTTTGCAAGTTATCGTAAACTATCTTACCTCCACAAAATTGCAATGGCTGTATCTCATGTAACTGAATAGGCTCCTCCAGATTCCTCGAATGTCAAAGTATTTCCGTTTTAACTTGGCGTAGGATTCATTGTCGCCCACTCCCGATCCCGCTATAGATATTTCGCGTACCTCGTACGTGAGACCATTGTGCGCGGCGAGGAATACCACGGTTGGTATTGATGCCGAATGACGCTGGGCTTGGGAGTTTCCGGTGGCGGCCGCGCTGTTAGTGTTTGGTGGAACTCTACTGGAATGTGGATTTAGAGCCCCATGAGGGGTAGGGCTATTCTGACGGGGATTGCTGCTAATATTTGAAGGGGGGGTGGGTGGTCCTTGCTGAGAAGTGCCTGAAGATGAGCCGGTATTATTTTTTTATTTGGCGACGAGATTCCGTAATTTCTCAGCAAGTTCATGGGGAACCCATTCTCGGCGCACATTTCCGCAACCCCAGTTTACGATGTTAACAGTCAGCCCAACTACATGCAATACGAACCGCGCTTACAAAAATCCAAGATACGTATTGAGTACCGTGGTCTAATAGCTTCGGGGGGTCGAGAAGTAGCCACCAGCTCCATTGGGCCGAAGTCTTCTTTTCAATACCTACTCTCCATCTGTCGATCACGCTGAGGCCTTCCACGAGGGATAGTTCTCCAAAGTCAACTGAGGCCAAATCTATAGCAAGGCTAAGAAGCGAATCCCGGGCTTGAATAGAGAGCGGCAATTTTGATGTGTATTTTTCAAGCTTTCTTGAAGCCTCGGATTTGAAGGTCGGGTGGGTGAAGTCATGGAGATTCCGCAGAAATGTTTGAAAGGCGTCACTTTCTAAAACAAACTTCCCGATAGCTTGAAGTGTTAAACTTATCCCAGCTTCGTCATTATCATTGTTGCTCCTGTCGTTTTCGCTTGAGCCAGCATCTGAACCTTTCGTATCGGATCCTTTGGCTCCGAAATCTGCTACTTCTCCGAAGGTTTGGCCAGGCAGTATGTCCTCTGGGTTCAGGTCAGGGGCTCTGGCCTTCACATAATCTTCTACTCTTTCGTTAGCAACGGTTCTCCGCGAGCCAGAAAGTTTCAATAGTGGAGCGGACTCTGGCGACGGAAGTAGTTTGCGAGCGATCTCCCACCGTCGACGGTGAAGTAACCTGACTGATGTCTTCACATCGTCTCTGGTGGTTTCACGTGCAAGATCCATTGCAAGCATCAATAGAAAGTGACAGAGGTTTCGTTGTAGACGTGTAGTATCACCTGCTGGTCGCAATAAAATTTCATTGCAAAAGTTTGCCACAGTAGGATGACCTCGCAAAGCTTCAATCCAAAAACTCGGTCCGTCAGATGACAAAATTGATGTCATGAAAGACTGGGTTTCTCCACCGGAGGACATGATTGATTCTGCGAGATGTCTTGGGCTCTCAATACTATCGGTACCGTTTTCGATATCTCGGTCTATAGCTAATATCTTATTGTCGCGCTTGTCTTCGCCAGGTACTCGCGTTGGATCGATCGTGCTTGCAAGCGTGTCGCCGTCATCCTCGCCAACCACCTTCGCCCTTGGCATAAGCATCCAACGAGGCATCTGCCGCGACTCCTCGTATTTCTTCCGAACATGCAACGCATGTTCAGGTTTGCCCATGCTGGCAAGGGTACTGGGGTGCTCCTCGCCCGATATCTTCGTTCTTAGCGCGAGCACCGTTCGGTGCATCTGCTCAGACTCGCCATACTTCCCCTGGATATTTAACACACCTGCGAGACTTTTTATGCTGGCAAGCGTATCAGGGTGCTCCTCGCCTAACACCTTCGTCCTTAGCGTAAGCGCCTGCCGAAGTATCTGCTCGGACTCGTCGAACTTCCCCCGGATGCTCAACAATGATGCAAGATTGTCCATGCTTGCAATTGTGTCAGGGTGCTCTTCGCCCAGCGTCCTCGCCCCTAGCTCAAGCGCCCGCCGATATGGCACTTCGGCTTTCCGATAACAAAGAAGCACTTTGTAACTCTCAGCTAATTTTGATTGGAGTTCTCGTTCAGGCCCTTCTCCGCCCTGACCTTCCCAGGTGTCAAGAGCGGCTTGCAAAATCGGTAAGTGCTTCTCCCATACTCCCTGGTTTGCATGGTCAGGCCAAGGGTAAACTTGATTCAGTTGCTGTGTGCCTCTTTCAACCCATGCGCCCCGATCCTCCTTGCTTCTGGCCCAGTACCTCATTACCAGACTAAGCAGACGATGCGTGTCTAACAAATAGTCCTCACGCTCTGTGAGGAATGAATATGCTTTCAAGACTCCTATAGCCTTATCAAGCCCAGCATTTTTCTTTTTCTTTTTCGCAGCAGAAAAGAACGTGGGATTCCCTCCTTATTTAGGAAGCAAAAAAACCACAGAATTTCTGCTGCGACTGGATTATAGCGTGAGATGTGTTTGAACGAGGTAAGCCATGTCCTTGCAACTGCGTTCTCGATGTCTTGGTAACGGTTTCTATCCTTGTTGTCCTTGCTCAGAAATTTCATAAATGTTTTGTCACTTGATTGGCAGTAACGAAGGTAGCGCGTGACGGGCGTATTTGTCTTGAACATATAAGTAGATGCCTGTCGGATTGCTAGCGGCAAGTTGGCAAGAAGATCGAGCAGCTGTACAGTGCTTTCCGCGTCTCTCTTCAGGTGTGCGTTCAAGCCGGTATGAAGGAGCTGACTGGCCTCTGATTTGTTCATCTCCGCCACTGTGATGGTGATTTCTGCTAAAACCCCAAGCCTTGCCACCCTCTCGCGGTTTTGCGTGGTGAACAGAATGGAACCAGTCTGACTAGAATGAAAATATGAGCAGAGGCCGCTGCTATCGCCGCCAAATAATACATCGTCAACTTTATCGACGATGAGAAGCCAGTTACCTGACGTCTTGCGGCGCAGGGCGGCTCGAACAAGCGCCCTTACATCCGCCCTATCATCTTCGATTCCTGGGATCCGGAGGCGCCGTCCAATCTCTTGGTACGCGTCGTCAAAACTCATAGTATCAACGGCAGTGGTCCAGAAGACTGAGCAGTCGGGTTGGGCGTCGCGAACGCGATACGCAACTTCGAGGGCGATCTGCGTCTTCCCAGCGCCGCCATGGCCTTCGATTGCCGTTCTTTGGCAGACATCCTTCCGTGGTTGGGGAACAACTCTCGCGAGAAGGTCGGACAGTATGGATTCGCGGCCAACGAAGCTATGGTTGCGTCCAAACGGTATCATGAAATGCCCTTGACTCAATTAGAATGATTCCAAGCTTAACACTTACAAGGCATCTTACTCACTCTCGGCTACCGCCGCTGTGCCCTTGGCTTGGAACGGCTGAACCCTCTGGAGTAGCCCACGTGCGAAAGCGGCTGCTTTCCCAGCTGCGTAGAATTTCCACCTGTCGTTCTTGTGCGAATCGGCATAGTCGGAAACGCCGCGGACAACAAGGCAGTTTCTGTTGAGATCCACACCGGCCGCCTCCATCTCAATACATAGCATTCCGCCGCATTGGCTGCTGATCTCGTCTCTCTCTGTGCCATGCTCGACAGATAAGCTGCTTGTCGCAATCGTTCCCATATGGAAACCCAATTGATGCTGGTACTCTCCAGGCCTTGGAGGCCGCCGAACAACCTTAGCCAAATCACAATCTTCGCAATCTGATCTGTATCCTCCCACATGACGGTATTGGGGGAGAAAGAGCTTGTCATGTTCAAGGCCGGGGTGTGCGAATATCCTTTCCAGCTGCGGTCTCTTCTGCAATCTTGAATATTGTTTAGGGAATTCCGTTTTATCCAGTTCGTGGTCGGAGGTCAGCACAGCTAGTGCGTTGCGAATTCTCCAGTCGGTTTCGACAGCGGCAGCCCTTGTTTCATACTTGCCAGACTCCTCCCATCTCCCACGGTCATAGAAGACACCCGCAGGCTTCCCGTCGTTGGAACACCCGACCACGACGTCACCCAGATGAATGTTATCAAGAGGGTTGGCTTTTGGTACCAGGCCAGGTACGCCGCCTCCGATTCCAACTAACATGGTCATCTGGATGTCGGGAAAGGTCGGGAAAGGTCTGGAACATTTGGCATATTAACTTCCCGGTATTGAGGTTACTGGTTGAACTCTTTGAACAGGTAGCAATGACGACTGTGTGGCCCGCGAGTTCGCCACAGATATGTGTTTTCGTCGTATTCTGGGTTGTGAGGTGGGCCGAGATGCTCCTCGTCGAGCATCAACCGAGATGGTAGCAGTTCAACGTCTGATAAAGGACTGATCCACGCAACATGATATTCGGTCGGGTCTAGTTTCTTAGTCGCCATGTTTGTTGCAAACTCTAGTCACTGGCAGGGTTGGATCATCAACGTGACGAAGAACCTCGAGACAACAGTTCTGACATTATAGAAGAATAGTTTTGCTTCCTTTCAAAACCAACCCTTTGCGTTATGAGAACCGTCTAGTATCGAATCGCAATTGCATTCCATACCGCGGGGTCTCCCTTGTAGTCAGCCTCTTCGCTGTATCAACAGCTGTATTGATTGCGGCTCTGCTATTCATTGGCGCCAAACCTCGGCGATGCCGCCTTCAGATTGGACCAGTATTTACCCGTACCGTGGCTGTCAGCCAGTAGGACAATTGAATTTTGCAGCTGGCAGATAGAGGACCGTACCAACGTGCTAAGGATTGGTCTGAACAGGCAAACTGGAGTGCGCTGTTGATGTGTGCTACATATCTACGTATGACGTCTTTTTGACAAGATAATTCCCTGGACATATCCAGAGCGCCCGCCATCGACCCAGACACCCCCAGGACAGAATAACCGTGACACAAACACCAGCAAATTGGTGTGGCGCGTGGCTTGTGTCCCGGTGATTTTGTCCTGCGGGTGCTAGAGTGCAAGGAATTGCCAAAGTAGTGGGGTGCAACTAGGGGTTCTATTGGAACATGTACGTGGTGACTGAACAAAATAAACGAGCAAATGAGTTTTTGTCACCCAAATGCCCAATTTCAAGCTCAGGAATTCGTTAGACGACTGGAACTATGTGTGTTCAAAAAAAAAACAAAAAAAAAAACAAGTATGTCAAGTTCGCCTAATTTGGAATTAGTTCATATCCATGGATTTTACAATGATGATGGTTGTGTCGGGAGAAATGGGTGCTGTGCACCAATGAAGCGGCCATGATGCAATAACGAACATCAAAACTTCGCGGGTTGGTCAACGGCTCTAGCATCGATGTCTCCAGCGTCGAAGTGTGAGAGACTCTGTGACTTTTGGAACGTGAAAGTATCGATTGATCCCGGATAAGCAGAGCCAGGAAAGTTGAGTCCAGCGTCACATATTCCCACATACCTAACTACAAGCACATGTGACGACCCACGATCGCGATCCAGTGCGGCCCCGCCACTGTTTCCGCACCAATGCCTTATTCCTGCTAGCCTCTGATGGTCACAAGCTCAATTAGATGCTGGAGGGCAGTAATGCCGGTCTCTCCAAGCCGCATAGACAGCTGCTTGAAGGACCGGTCTGAGGAGAAGAACGAGCAGGCACAGCCTCATCATGGGCAAAGACAGTTGTGGGTGGCTGTATGATGGGACAAAGAGTTCTTGTCAAAGTCAGAGAACAATGTGAATTCTCGTGTTTACCGGTACATCGTGCGCACCTCGTAGAGTTGGAGGGACCAGCCGAGATCAAACCATCTGTCGCGCTCTCTCAGCCCGTAATTCTTCTCATCAGCCAGCTTATCCGGAAAAGTCCTGCCATTCTATAGATGAGGCTGCATGTCACGCTCCTTCTAGAAGTTGCAAGTTATCTTAAGCTCATGACAATATGAAATTGTCCCTAGTCCAGCGGTAGAGTGGTGATTCCGTAGGACCACACGGAAAAGTTTACCCTTCCTGCCATGGACGGCCTCTTCCTTGTGTAGCACCAGATCGGCAGGGCAGTACCACAGCTTGTCCTATATATATATATATATATATATATATACATATATGTCAGATATCAGTTCCCGACTCACAATTGAGGGAGTGTATTTTACCTTGGTATTCTCTTGTCGTCGTTCCATCTTCGAGAGGCAGTTGAAAGTGAACCGGATGCTCTTTCCAATTGCGATATCGGGAAAAGCTGTTGCTTTTCATGGTTTTCGGGGAAATTGAGACGTCTTTATGGCAGGGGATATATTGCGAGGCAACCCAGCCCGCGTCGAGGATAGAGACACCTCATCAATCTTCATGGTCATTCCCGTTTCCATTGACTTCGCATAGGATGAAATCCTCCCCAGACCCCCCGCTGATTGATATCCGGTACGGTCCACCCCGAGGAAGCCTGTATCGCTGTCCATCATCAGCTGCACCATCATGGCGTTGACGGCTCGATGATCGAGCTTCCCGCGGACATCTTCGGCACTAAGTGCGTTCAATTCCAGCTCATATTTCCCACCCAAAGGGCAAGGCGCGCCTCGACGTGACTGAGTAGCCATAGTCTCAGAACCATTCGATGGTTTGGGCTGGTACTATAGGTCCCACACAAAATCAAGACCGGCCACAGACCTCGTCGCTGAAAGGAGGCTGTGAGGAGGTCAAAATGACCGATCCGCGCTCATGGCTAACTCCAGCCTCCACTCAAAGAAGGCTAGCTTCGAAATACGATCTCCCACGAGCAAGTCATTGGGGTGATATGTTTGTTCTCGGCGGTGTGCCTTCTTGGGGTTTGGAATTAAAGCCAGCTGTTGACCCGGTAGAGCCCTGAGTCTGGCGACTGCTATGGTTAACATCCAGCAGCTTATACTCCAGCGGATGCCCAGAATCCTCGGGTAAGAGGAAATCCGAGCCGACAACTAGGACGGCAGTCGGAAGTCTACTGTAGAAACCGGGTTACACTTCCAAGCTCGCGTCTGCTCGTCTGCAATCATCTGCCGTAGTCAGATACCACGTATGCTCCAAGCAATCTGGAAGAGAAGCATCCAGGCAGTGAGGATCCGAGGCTAGCCCCGGAGAAACTCGGGGGATAGTGGCCAGATCAGCTTTCGGTTGTGACCTCCAGACCTATATCAAAAACGAAAAAAGGAACACAAGCGAGATTTGAAGTTCGACGTTGGCACCTCGACAACGGAAGCTAGAAGCGCGAAGTCGACTTCATTTGTGGGTGCAGTATCGATTTAACCTCTTACTCTATAGAGCATTCTGGTGTCAATTCTGGAAACCCAAATTTAGTTGATACGCTAGCTGTGAAGTTGATTTCCGGCTTCATCGTGCTTAAGAGAAGAAAAATCGCGATAGGCATCATACCCGCTGTGGTGCCCATCTGCAAGGGATCTGCTATGGTACCAAGATCGATGAGATATATTTTTGACTTACAGCAATGCTTCTCGCCAGATAGTCTGGGTTTTTTCTGACTAGTCCAGCGAGCGAAAGCATATGCAGCTTGCACACGAAAGATCCCCAGAAGACCAACCACGGAGGCCCACGAGATGTTCGAGTTGTGCCCCGACGGGGTTGAAAAATTTGCGTAGAACGGAATTCCTCCATACTTTCTCGTTACATGAAACGGTGGAAACTGGAAAAGAATCCAGCAGAAAAGAACGAGACAGACGGTAATGACGAAGAACAGATTTTATTTATACCGAGAGCCAACCCATTTCCTTCCATCCTCGTGAAACGAGCGACGCGTTCAGGCTAGAAGCAATACTGAGCCATTCATCTGAGATGAGAGCTTGTCTCGATGTCGAAACGAAAGAAAACACAACGCGGACAAGTCTTATGTAGAGGTGACGTTCTCGTTGGGATGAGTTGTATATAGGGTGAGCGGCGGAAGTAGTCAAGGACAAGCCCTAGAATAATTGGGTGATGGGAATTTAGTGGAGAGGTGGGAGAAAGTGAGGTTTGTGATAGCGCCGCCAACTTTATACCATCACCGGCCCGTGAGCTCGAAATGACTCACAGACGAAGAGAGTGGCAACACGCACCGAACCGAGCGGTCCGCCCAGCATCATAAGAGCGCAAGTCCTGCTGTCATGGAAACGGGTGACTCATCTGCGTACTTGGACCAGAAGTAGCCTAGCAAAAGGAGAAGATATGATTCACGCTGATTTCTGACTGCCTATTTGGCTCTGAGTGACTTGTGGGTCTGAGTAGTCATTTCGAAGTCTGGGCTTTAGGACAGATATCTGTGCTTGTTTCGTGTCACTGGCACGCTTTTTGGGGCAATAGTGTCAACATCGGTATCATGACTGATCTGATTTTGCCAGCTGTGACATGGAGTCATTTTCATGACTGCAGTTTTTAAAGTTTAGAGCAGAAGGAGATACTGACTTGCTCGAATAGCCATGGTCCTCGAGTAACCCGCTGACCGGAAGCGAATGACGCGATGTGCAACATGATCAAAAGCCCCCTCCTTGATGACCGACAAGGTCAAAACCCGCGCGCAACACATTTGCAGAATGTTTCAATTACGAAGTCCATGGACTGGTCAGATCTAGATCCGCAGAATTTGTCGCAAACTACGGCCTCTCCGCTTATGCGTCATACCATGGCATGGAACCCATCATGGCGATGAGCTACGATCTTAAGCCTGATAACACAGTGACACATCACCTACGAATTGTTGAAAGCTTAGCAGTACTACATATTCGTCATTAGCATTTCGTATTTCCAGTACATCATCCCAAATTCCATACCATCGTCTTTATTCGCTTTCGTGAGAAAAAGAAAAGCACGCAGCACATTGCACACCATTAGCATGGTAACACACAAATCCCTCCCTCCCTTGCCTGCTTCGAAAACGAAAGTTTGTAAGCCCACGATACGTGAAAAGAAGAAAGAGAACCATTGAAGCGAAGCCGGGGAAAATAAAAGAGGAGAGGGGTATAGCCAGCCCAAAACGCCGTGAAACCCCCCCTTTGCCATATCTGCACTGATCTTGTGTTCCCCCATCATCATCATCATCATCATCATCGTCGTCGAGAGAAATCATGTCAACGAGAGACAAGTAGAGAAAAGTTCACTACCGTCTAGATATTCTCGACAATGCGGGCATTCATAGCCTGCTGAAAGCCGTTGCCAAAGCCACCCGAGTCGCTCGACTCGCCACCATGCATGTTGGCACTGCTAGGGCCTACGTCACCGCTCGTGATAGCATTCTCAAAAGCCTGGGAACTTGGCATCGTCTGGTTGGCAGCGGGCAGGAAAATGACTTTGCTGTTGGCACTCTTGGCCATGGCCTGCATAGCCTCGAGGTAGCGGATCTGCATGGCCGGGGCCGAGGATAGGATATCGGCGGCCTGACGCATTAGCTTGGCCGACTCGACCTCGGCTTTGGCGGCGATGATCTTGCTCTCGCCGAGGCGCTTGGACTGGGCCGCCATGGAGAGGGACTCCTGCAGTTCCTGGCTGAAGATGATGTCTTTGATCAGCATGGACTCGACCTGGACGCCCCAGCCCGTGGCCACGTCCTCGATGATCTCGCCGATGCTCTGCGCGATCTCCTCGCGGCGCTCGATGACGTCCTGGAGGATGCGGGCGCCGACGACATGGCGGAGCGTGGTCTGGGTGCGCTCAACGAGAGCCTGCTTGACGTCCGTGATACCGAATGCGGCTTTGTGCGGGGCGATGATGTGGTAATAGATGACCGAGGTGAGCTGGACAGTGACATTGTCCTTGGTCATGCAAATCTGGCGCGGGACCTCCACGATTTGAACCTTGACGTCGATTTGGATCAAGCGCTCGCTGAGCGGGTTGATCTTGACAAGACCCGGATCAACGGCCTTGTAGAACCGGCCAAACTTGGTAACGAGGCCGACGTTACCCTGATGCACCTGCCGGTACGGATTCGGGAAGCAGATACAAAGCGGGACGGCGCCGAGCGTGCCGATGAAAGCGCCAAGACCGTTGATCATGGAGCCGTACCAGCCCTTGGGATTAGCATCGCTGCCAACCACCGTTGCGTACGATTTCTGGAGGTCTTCCTGGCGCGGTGGCTCAACCGTCATTGGGGTCTGCTGGGGGCGGAAGCCGATGACGACCGGGCCGTCGGTCCCGTCGTTATTGATATTGTTGTTGGTGCTTGGGGCATCAGTGGATTTGTAGTCGACGCCTTTACCGTCGCGCGGGGCAAGCGGCGCCGAGCTGGACGAGTTGTCGCTGGGTGACATCGAGGGGTTATTTTGGTTCAGAACGGTGACGTAATAGTGATATTTCTTTGGATACAGGTAGACAGATGTTAATGACAATGCTCGACAAGGACAATATGGGCAATTCAAGATGCTCGAACTCGAACTTAGCTAGACTGACGAACAAGAAGGTCTGGTATCATTTGTTCCCACAATCAATCGATGACGAAGGAATGTGGATGGCAAATACAAAATACCTTTGTGCGTGGCAACCACGACGTCGACTATCATTCAAATACTGTGGTAACCACCATCATCAGCCCACCCATGTTTCGAGATCCTTGCAAGGCGAGGAAGCTGCGACTCGCTTAGTTCCCCACCCCCGGCACGGATCCAGTGTTACCCGCTGCACAGCAACCGCTGCCGCCTGCAGCTGAGCTTCGGTGTGGAGAGCTCCTTCCCGCAACAGGCAACTGCGTGTGGCGGAGCTCAACGGGCGGATGGTCACGTGGGTTGGGGGCGTGCAGTCGCGAGTGGCTTGGAAGCTTGGAATTTGGGAAATCGCCTAAGCGACCCTGCGGTAGCGGTTGATGTTTCCGCCTTGCCAGTTGCCAAGTGCCAATGCAATTCGTGAGATGGAAAACAGCATTCCTTGGCTGTCACCGCGCTGTCGTCTACCTGATATGTCCTCCACCCAAGTTACCCCTGTTTGTTTATGTTGATTTTCCAGTTGATCCGCGCAAGGTTGAATGAACAAGTCTGCCTAGGTTACTGTTAACTACGGAGCAAAGCGGCGAATCCTGCGTTCAGTTAAAGGTCTTGTCGTATGGGAAGATCTATGATATGGGATATGGAGAAATTATTGCGACACGGCGCCGACGCCGGCACGGCCGACTTCCTCGGTTCCTTCGCTATTCCCGGCAGTACCGGGTTTCCCACTCTGGTCCCGATGCCAAGCCCACTGTGCCCCTTCGGCTAGCACTTTCGCCCCGTGCTCTACGGCCGGCACACATGCACCTCAAGCCTCTCCCTGCACCTCCACCCCTTGACCCCATCATCCCCTTATTCCACCCTCCGCCCCCGGCATCTCCCCAAAACTTCGAAAGAACTCTGCCATCTTCCCCGCCGCATCCTCCCCAAACATCAGGCCCCTATTGCTCCACGTCTCTTCCGTAGCCTCCTTTGCCCGCTCCAGCATCCTCCCCTCAAACTCTCTCACCAACGGCACTATGACCTCCTGAAACCCTTCCCGCTTCTCTTGCTGCTGCTGCTGCTGCCGAACCTGCTTCCAACCCTTCCCAATCGTCTCACTAAGCTCTAACACATCCCGCAGCGCCAAGTTCACCCCTTCGCCCGCAAACGGCATCATCAGGTGCGCCGCATCGCCCACAAGCGTGAGCCCGGGCCGACTCTCCCAGTGGTGTCCGATAGGCAGCATATAGAACGCCGCGAACCCCAAACCCTCAGCGCCCGGGACCGCGGCCTCGTCATCGCATGCTTTCTCAAGCAGATCTCTAACCCCAGCATCCCACACAGAAAACGGCGCATTGGGGCCTAAAATACTCTCTTTGAACTCCCCCACCGCCAACCTCTTGGAGGAGGAGGGCGAGGGTTAGGCCGGAGGGGCCGGCGCCGAGGATGGCGATTTTGGGTTCGGCGATGGTTTTGGTGGGGTTAGGTGGGTGGGACCGTATTGGTAGAGTGAGTTTGAAGTTTGTGCAGATTTGACGGAATCGGCGGCAACAAAAGGGGTGGATGCTTGCAAGACCACTTACCGGGGTGGCATGTGGCGGGTGTGGCGGGGTCAGGGGGTGGTAAAGCCACAAAGTCACAACCGGGATAACTAGGGAAGGGGCATTGTGCACTTGTTTTTTCACCCGTATATTACCTCTGACTTACACCAGTTAGTCGATCAATTCCAGTCGTTGATCGATTGACTATCCGATCTCCTAAACAACACCATTCCTCCTCCTAACCTCCGCAACCAAATCCCCCAACTCCCTCTCCCCCAGCCTCTCCTCCTCCGTCATCTTGCCCCTCCTCACCGCATCCCGCTTCTTCTCCTTCTTCTCCCTCCTCGTAACCCTCCCGCCCTCTTTCTCCCTCCTCTCGCTCCACGCCTCCGCATTCTTGCGTTTCCTCTGCGTTCTATTTTCCACCTTCCTGGCGATATCACCGCCGCCGCCGCCGCCGCCGCCGCCGCCGCCGTTGTCTTCCTTCGCCTTCTCCAACTCTGCTATCCTTGTCTTTTCGCGGGCTTTATCCTTGTATCCGAAAGTCTCCCAGTCCATGTCAAGCACGCCTAGACTCCTATCGCCCTCCCAGCTTCTAGCTTCGGGCATCTTGGGCAATCTTAACAATCCCCAGCCTCTCCCCAAATCGGCCCAGTCGACGGTCCTCATGTCGAAAATACTGCTCGCAGCATGCTTGCAATAACTCCTCACCCAGCTGACAAAGGCCTTTTGAGCTTTATCGTAGATGGCACGGTCGGTCCTCACCATCTCTCTGATATTCCTGGTGAACTCCTCGGCGTCTTCCGTGGTGGTGGAGACAGCTATATGGGTCAAGGGCACGATAGGAGTCTGTCTAATCTCCAGGAAAGAAGCATAATCCTTCTCCCTCCCCTCCAGAAAGACGACGGCCAACCCCTTGCGGCCGGCGCGTCCGGCGCGTCCACAGCGATGCGCAAACACCTTGGGGTCGGAGGGCGGATCGAGCTGGACGACGAGGTCGACGCAGGGGATATCGAGGCCACGGGCAGCCATGTCGGTGGTAAGCAGGATGGTGGGTTGCGAGGATTCCAGGAACCGGCGGAAGTTCTTCTGTCGGACTTTGGGGACGTGCTGGCCGTGGAGGGGAATCAGCGCGTAGCCCGAGGGGAGAAGAGAAGGTAAGACGTGGGAGAAGTAGTCGACGGCGGCGCAAGTGGATAGGAAGACGACGGATTTGGACGGGCGCGGGTCCAGTTTATCGAGGAGCTGGGTCAAAGCGGGGAGTTTATGGCTGGTGGGGAGGGTTAGGTAGGTCATAGTTAGGCTGGCTGGAGTGCGACGTTCCGTTATTACGCCCCCGGTTTTCAGGCTTTTCACTGTGACAACTACTTTGGCTGGATTGCGTAGACCGACCCGGATGACTTCTTCAACGGCTTCGGACATGGACGCGCTGAAGAGGCCCGTGCGTCGCTGTTTAGGGAGACAGGCTAAGATCCGCTGTAGATCCGCTTTGAAGCCCAGGTCGAGCAGGCGGTCGGCTTCGTCGAGGACAAGGAGCTCGAAGCTGGATTGCGGACATTTGACGTATGGGGATGCAAGCATCTCCACTAGACGGCCGGGCGTCGCTATCAGGATGTTGGGAGAGTGACGCAAGAAGAAGCGCAGATCTTCCGCCGTTGTATATGTACCGCCAACCAACAGTTGTGGTACCAAAACAGGCTCTGTCGTCATCGGCCGCTTCTCTACTTCGTCCTTATCGAGGAGAAAGGGAAGCAACTCCGCGCTGGCCGGGTGGAACTGGATCAGATCCACCAGCACGGCGTGGATCTGTGTCGCCAGCTCCCGCGTCGGCGCCACCACAACGCCGGCCACCTGGTGTTTCTTGCTGGCCTCGGAGGCTCGCAGTAATCGCGTTACGAGGGGAATTAAGAATGCAAGAGTCTTGCCCGAGCCTGTCACTGCTTCTACCTGTTGAAAAGGCAATTCAAGTCAGTCAGTCAGTCAGCCAGTCAGCCAACAGATGGACTGGGAATCATTCGTGAAAATACAATGAAATATCAAAACTCACCACCACATCCTTATTAGCCACCAATAGCGGGATCGTCGCGCTCTGCACCGGCGTCATTCGCCCGAACCCCTTCGTTTGCACATATTCCACGATCCATTGCGCCAGAGGCGGCGTCAGCGCCTCCCACGCCCGCCCGTCCTTCTTCTTCTTGTCGCCTGGAGCCATCTTCGCGATCCCATTCCGGGTGTGTGAGGGGATCGAATGCTTTGATGTTGGAAAACCAGCTCTCTTTTTTTTTTTCTTTTTTTCTGCGACAAGCTATATCCAAAAAGTTCGAGCTCCCGCTAACTTCTTATCGATACTGAGATAAGCTAATCGATCAACTTTACTTCATACAGTACCTCCAGCCCGCTTTCTATGTATTTGCGTACCCTTCTCTGACCCCAATACTATCTACTAAACTCAACAATGTGACTGATACACCTCGTCTTTAAACCTTGAGAGACCATCTCAGTATGCTACTGTAAAACTTGGTGTTCTTTGATAATTTTGCCTTTTCTTTTTTGAGCTGCGCATATTCAGCCAAGCGCCCCTTTTGCGCGCAAAAAATGTCGGCATCCTGCTATTGAGCTGCTGCTCTGTCGCACACAATGGATTCATGTGCTCCGAGCGGCAGTAAACCTAAAAAACCCCATCCCCTTGACCGTGTCAAGTGTTCGCCTGGGGTCCGCCCCAGATTTCCTCCGACTAGCATTGGTTCGGACTCTCCCAATGGCAAGTTCGCTACATGCAGGCCCGTTGACGTGTAGAGAACTCTGGCAGCAATCTGGTGGGCTTGTGCTTTCGTGTATGGTGCGGTCATGCTAAAACCAGCCCAAAACTTGCCCCATTTTCTAGCCAACATGACACCACCCACAACGCAATGCAGTAAGTTCGAGGGCCAACAATCAATTAGTTAATCAATTATAAATCACTTGTCAGCCCCCGATCTTCTATATCTGCAGTGTGAGTCAAGTTATGTTGGCTCAAAGTTGGGGCACTGTGTATGGGGAGCCCTCCCAGATGCAACAAAAGAAATACAAAGTGCACAGACCATATTTGCCCCACAGTCATGACATAAGTAGCCAAATAAGGTGTAGCTGCGGTCCCTGCATCTCTATGCATTCTTGTCATTTCCACTACTTTTCTGACTTTGCACTTGAATAACTTATAGCGCCGGATAGGAGTAGGGAGTCCGTTTGGCTCAAATAAATATCTGCTTTCTAGCTATCGGCGCATTCACTTTTCGTCTAACAATATGAAGATTTGACGGAGTAAATGGATTCTCTGCATACCAGGTTGACTTCTAAAGAAAAAAGGTGTAAAGCGAATGGAGCTCAGGCCAGAGGAACAGTGAATCGACGGCCATCAGGTGCGTAGTCACAATTTTCCCTAGTATCAGTAATTGAAGTTGTGTTTCTATTTTTTGTTGCTGCACTGCACATGCACCCAGACACGTCCAGCGGTACCTATGAACTGGTCTCTGATTGGCCAAATCACATCCGACCGTAGCCTAGTCATCACCAAATCAAATGCAACAATAGGCTGATTTTAGCATGACCGCACCATATATGGTCCGTAGCTACGGAAGCGATCTGAGCAAATGTTGCAACGGTCCGGTTTTAGCATGAATGCACCACAAGTAGCGCACTTTGCTGGCCCTTACGGCCTGAAATGGAGGGGAATTACGGAGTAGACAACTAGGAAACACAAGCCTCCAGTGTTAGATGGATGCATTTAATGTACCTGGTGAGAGGGATAGATCCAATCACACAGTCCAGAGGGCAGGTTTCTAGAATTTGCGATTGGCTGCATCCCGACGACCACCAGGCAGACCAAGGTAAATCACAGTAACACTGGAGCGGATCTTCAGCGACTTCACCAAATTGTGCTTGACTTGCTTGATTCTATCGATCCCCATGTTTGATAAGCCATCGCTTGCACCAGAGTCCAGGATCCGCTCGGTTCAGGCCCACACGTGAAAACCCGTCACTTCCCGCATGGGCTGATATCTACTATGTACAGTATGTGTAGGCTGGAGCGTGACAGCAGAAGATCCAACGTGTCATACTGCACGCAATATGAGTGAGACTGAGAGGATCTGCATTGACCCAAACGCTTTCGCATGGTTAACTGCCTCATCACAGAATGTCCCGATGTCAGACTATAGTTCCGCTCTTTGCTCAAAAAAACTTCTCTGCCTCTGGTACAGTACCATCCTCCATACAGTACTTCCTATCTAGCTTCATGTCATATCGCTTTGCCCTTCATTTGCTTTTCCCTAGGCCAGACTTAGAGAGCCAAGTCAAGCGATTGTCTGAATACCGGAGGTCTTACGACAGAGATTATTACTCCTTTCCGAATCTAGTCGGCAAGTGTTCTTCCGAGCTCACCCATCATGCAAAATCCGCATGATTTTCGCAGACCATGCTTCACAGCGTGCAAGGCCATGAGCGTCCCCTAACGGTAATTCGTGAACCAGTTGAGGCAGGCAAGCCCTGGTCCACATGTCCAAGCCTCAAGGTTCAAACGACTTTCTAGAGCATCAGCTGCTACTGTGTAATGCGCGACGAAAACATTTTCTCGGCATTTTTTCTTCGCTTCTGTCACTCTCTTCACCGGCTCTTCTCTATAGAGATCCACGCCTGTGGCGGTTCCCTAATCCTCTCCCGAGCTTGAAAATTATGCACGATTTCTAGCCTTCACACACCCTTGCAGCGTAATCTGTGCTCCAAAATAACGTCTACACCTATCATCACTTGTTCACAATGAAATACCCCAAGATACTCCTTACAATCCTCGCTATTGCAGGTCTTGGTGCCGTTACTGAAGGTTTAGATCGAGTTAAAGGAGCCATTGACAAGATCCGCCACAGGGGAGATCATCCATATTTGCCAATCGATGGGTCCGGCTCGAATAACCCTATTCCGGGTCCCAGTGCCGATACTAAAGGTTCGAGTGGTTTTCTCGGAAAGCTCGGTCTCCACGGCCGCAAGGAATATCATGTGTCGTATCAACCTCAGTTGCGGGGTTTTGAAACTTGGCCTGACGACGGGGCGATGCATCGCATGTCCATAGAGGAACAGGGAAAGGTGGCCAGAGATATTAGGCTTAGTTACTACAAGGAGAGCCAGGAGCACGACATGGAGGCTTACTTTTCGGATAGGTTGGTAGCGGCGCTTAAACGCGAAGTCATCTTCGATTACTACCCGGAAATCTTGCTCCTAGCGAGGGGTCGCGAATTCCTCCGCAACGTCGCAAGCAGTGTATCAATCCTCGCTCACAAAGAGATTATTAACAATCCTAAGAAACTCGACAAGAAGTTACACATTTACGCATTGAGCACCGACAAGGTGCAACCCGAGGTTATCGAGTTCTTCGCTAACAAAGAGAGGTGGAAGGAAGCGGTCCCAAACTTGCACTAATCACTGTCGCTCTACAAGGATAAGAGCGGCGTTGAATCTTTGTATATCCTTGCAAAGACTAAGAACCAGTATAATGATCTTGTCAGGGGGATAGGACTGGTGGACAGCTACGCTACTTTCAACGCCTTGCTCATCAGGAATCCAGAAGACCTGCCCATCATGGGAGGGATGGCGCAGCTGTTGGAGGTCCATAATTTTGAGGAATCCGTGTACATAAGCACCTGATTTGTCGCTCAATCCAGCTCGCTAACTAGTAGTTGTAGAAGGCGAAAGATGATGGGTGATGATGAGAGTTGGGAGATAGGAAGGCATATCGCAAGCGCGCCGCCTAAGGTGCAAGAAGAAGATGGAGATAAGGAGCCCAGTAACTTGAATCGGCTAAGCCAAGGAACTAATCCCTTGGCCGGTGTTCAATTTCTTACGGGGACCGAATACAAGGAGCTTTGGGAAAGTTTACAGTCGCGCAAGTCACCAGCGCCGTTGCCCAAAATGGAGGTAAGTCGGCCTGAAAAGCTAGATGAAAACGGAGAAATTCTTTACAGAAGAATGGGGAATGTTGAGGATAAGATAGTAAGTCGATTCACTGCCTTCGTTTTATCGCAAGCCCTACCCTCACTTTTCCAAAGCCAAACCTCATAGATCCAGATGTACGAATTGTAACTAACTCCAGTGGGAATATTTTATTCGTGATTGATACTCTCACCTACAATCCGAACAAGATGGCCGAACCAAGGGATACAGTCAAGCTAGAGTTTGGCATATGTGAAGGGTAGGGGAAAGGAACAGATACGAAAGTATATTTTTGACGTGCCGAATGTATGCAGCGCTGCTATGCTTGGTTTCGGAGATGAGGCGAAAGACGAGGTAATCACAGTGTTTACTATGGTGCAATTACGCTAGAACATGACCATTTCGGACCCTTTTTTCCAACACTAAAGGGTCCACCATAACACACTTCGATTGTGTGAATAGCACGGTAGTCGCTTGGTTAGAGTGGTAGGAATTGATTGCGGTGCTCTCTTGTAAATTTCAAGTTGTGGTGGTGAAGGAGAAAGGGTTGCAAGTTGGGGAAGTTTGTATGGGAAGGGCCCAAAAATGTTACAGTCCCAAGGGTGCACAAGCCTCCAGGCATGGTGTGCACAGATCTCAGAGCGCTCCGCGCCCCACCCGCCTGTCATGTACTTTTTTACCTTGCTTTAACTACAACGCTATCTACTGAAACTAACAATGTGACTGATACACCTTGTCTTCACACAATAGACCCAACAGAAAGCCCATCTCTATATGCCTTCATGAAAACTAGCGATATCTGGTAGATTTGCCACTATTTTTGCGCTGCCCATACTCAATTAAGCTCCCCTTCTGCGCAAAAAACTTCGGCATCCTGCCATTGAGCTGCGGCTCTGTCGCACCAAATGAAGCAGTAAACCTAGAAAACCCTGTGGATCCTAGAACCCCACATTTTACGGCCCCCCTCCCACTTAAACAACAAAGACACCACCATTTCTCAGACTTGGACCTGAGAACCTTTTTCCTCATGGAAAGTCTTATAACTACGGCAAATAGAGCCCAATTGACATGAAGTCTTCACGAATCTACTTAGAACTAGCCAGAGATTCAGCCTAGCTGATTTGCGATTATGTTGGGGCAGTATGCATGCGTGGAGAAATCAAAGGTAGAAGTCAACCTCCTTCAAGGGGGAAATCATCAGGTCAGGCAATAAGTTGCAGATATTTTAAATCTGCACTACAACTTGATGCCTGACCAAAACTTATTGAAACTTGGTTCAATGGATAGAGGATTGAGCAGAGATTTACAAGAATATCATTTTCTTGGACCCAGCCCAGGTCAAATGACCAGACGGACCGACTGGCCTCCCCCCTATTCAGGGACACATCCGGCCTGCTCCTACTGAGACCTGCCATTGCGATGCTCTCCGGGAAGTGAGTTTGGGAGGTATGTAGGCTACCAGGAGTCAGTACACAGTAGACCCGGAGGCACGTTGTATCAGGAAGGTGTGGAAAATTCTGCTTCACATGTAACCGGAAATAAGGTGGATCTTGGAGTTCAGGTCTGGGTAATTTTGTACCCGGATTTTGTATACACAAGGGCACTCTCATCCGCCCTCCAGTTAGTGTTTTTATAGACGTACGGACAAGTCTATCTGGTTCTTCACTACCACCGTATTCCAACACATTGTTCTCTCTCCTGCTATACTATGCGTTGGCATGCTGTAAGCAGAAAGCCTGGAAAATGATTTGCAGAGGTAATCTGCTGATCGTTGCACTAAGTGGTGCGTTGCACTACATGATATTTTCCAACAAAATAGAAGAAATTTAGTAACATTAGACCAAGTTATATTTCATGCTGTCATCCATCCAGTGGAAACTACAAAAAGACCAGCCACCAATAACTTCAGTTCTCGCTTCTTTCGCAGCTGCTAATGAATTTCTTGATACACCTCTCGCATCCCATTGTTCCTCCTGACCTCAGATCACCAACTAGGTACTAGCCGTGTCCGAGCCGTAGTCGAGCACCTAGTGAAGGAAATGCGGGAGTATCATTGCGATTTCACACCAACCCTGGCCGAGTCAGGAAGGAGGGCGCGCCCTCTAACGCGTGCCACTCAATGCAGATGGATGGGGATCGTACTTGAAGAGCAACGGGTAAGGGCAGAACGGAATGTGTGCCGGCCGGGTTTTGGCACCGTTGTGAGGTTTTTCCCGGCCGGGCAGCAAGTAGAGGTTCGATAGGAGGGGGCACTACCCCGCTCACTTAGCGTAAATGATAATAATAACAGATTTTGCAGGTGTGTTGAACACCACGCGCGCCTCTGCGGTCGCTCTCCCCGACATGTTTGTTTCCACCCACCTCTCCGTCTCCGCTCACCCCTCCACTCTCACCTAT
Organism: Iodosphaeria phyllophila; assembly: GCA_025802455.2. NCBI lineage: Eukaryota > Fungi > Ascomycota > Sordariomycetes > Amphisphaeriales > Iodosphaeriaceae > Iodosphaeria > Iodosphaeria phyllophila. The sequence continues at coordinate 2,091 of JAOYMO020269322.1, read as the reverse complement.
GTCCCTCCACAGCCCGAGCGTGTCAGTGTGTGTCGCCTTTTTCCGCCGCGTCGTTCCTCCTGTTCTGCATGCAATTGTCCGTAGGTCTGATCCTTTGTCACCCCGACGCTTTACATGACTGGCAGGCTCCTAGTATTGTCTCCGGGCGAAATGCCGGAGCAGTAGAACTTCGTTTTCCAGTAATCCCTCAAGAGTCTATACTGTCAAACAAAAGTTTCCCTATATCCATGATCAGATCCTATTCGTCGGGTCACTATGCTTCTCCTGTGAGAACTTGTTCTTCCTATATACCACTTCATCGCTCGCAGTTGGCACCCGCGGCGGCTCCATCTCTCTCCTTAGAATGTAATGGCCCCAGAAGTATGCGAACTGGCTGATCCCATAGCGCATCATGCGACGGAGGGGAACGTTGAACACTGCATCGAGCTCTTCCAGCGTCTTCTCTTTCGTCTCTGGCAAGAAGAGCAGCACTAGCACAAATCCAATGCAGTTCTATCCGGCGTACCAACTGAAAGCCCCCTGAGGCTTCCACCGACTGATTAAGGAGGGCCAGGTAAGAGATAGCAATGCGTTGAAGAACCACGTCGTAGCCGTGGCAAGGGACATGCCGAGGGGACGGATATAGAGAGGGTAAGCCTCTGCCGAGTAAGTGAAGGGAACGGGGCCTCCGCCTGGCGAGTAGACCATGCCGAAGAGATAAATTCCGATAGCTATGCAAGCTATCTTCGCGGGATTGGTTGGAATCCAGAAAATGAAGCCTGTGAAGAGCAATAGGGACATCAGGGGGAATGTAATCAACAACAGTTTGCGTCGGCCGAAGGTGTCGATCGTGTAGAAAGCGGGAAGCGCAAATAGCCAGTTGATAACACCAAACCAGAGCGATGCAGCGAGGGCTGGCGCTTGTCCCAGGTTGCTCTCAAGAAAGATCTCGGTTGAGTAGTACTACGAGCCATCAGCATTCGACTTTCTGGATCTCCAAGACAGAGCCACGCAAATGAGAGGTTGGCAACGTACCGCGATAGCATTTACGCCGCAAAATTGCTGCATGAACATGACGATTTCCGAAGCCACCATGGCGTCGCGATTTCGTCGAACCGTCAAGAGCTCAAGGAACTTGTTCTGCTTAACTTTCATAGAATCTTTCTCAACCTGCAACAGTGTGTCCATGTAGAAGATATCGCGCGCTGCTTGGACCTTGTTGTACCGCAGCTTGCAGGTAGACTCGTAGGCTTTGGCATGTCGATTCTTTGAGAGATACCTAGAGCGAATTAAAAACTTTAGCACTGCGATAATATGCAGAGCAATCAAGATAGACTGGGCATAGATGTATGCACCATCGAGGCGACTCCGGGGTGAAAAAGACAAGGCAACAGACGATAAAAGCGGGGGTCATCGCAGACCCCATCATAAGCCGCCAGTTCAGACCAACAATGCCGGACAGATCCGGCACGAAGTAGAAAGCCAAATCAGCAGCGTAGCCAATCATGATACCAAACGCAGTCCAAATTTGCCACTGCATTACCTGGGCGCCTCTTGCTTTTGGCAGGCGTTCACAAACACGTGGTGGCACATGTTTATCGCTCGGTTCATTCTCGGTTCTGGCATCGGCCCCAAGTCGGCCACCACACGTACGTATTCCTTCAACTCCCTTTTAAAATGAGAAGAACAAACCACTAAATGGATACTTAGCTATCCTGGCCGCGGAGTGTTCCCCGCCAAAATGAAGCCACTGCAGATATCAAACAAGACACAAAGACTGTTCCTCGTCGGCCGAAGAGTTTGTTCATGGGCTCTGTGAGCCAGCGTCCCGCGAACGCACAGCAGATATAGGGGGCCGCTATGGGATCATTCGGTTAGATAAGACACAAGAGCGGACAAGAAAATACGTACCATTGACGAGTCCTAGCAGCCATGTATCTAAAAGACACGAAAGATTCCTCGATATCAGTAACTCATGATCATAAATGGATATTTCGTCAGAGCCGCCGAGCGATGAGATGGGTATCGTAGGGGATGAAAAACCAAACACAAACCTCGTTCAGAACCCGATCCGATCCCAAATTGCACTTTATAAAAGGCTTGGGCGCCGTT
>JAOYMO020268347.1:0-29218 GCA_025802455.2 Iodosphaeria phyllophila | reverse complement strand
TGCTGATTTGATAGACGACAGGAATGCTGGTTTTCGGATTTGGAAACACTGATTACAGGTTGTCGCCTCATAGGGCATCATTGATGTGATCAATCATATCTATGCTTGGGGTTCTATGATACACAACGGGAACCAGAAGATCCTGTACAGGTCAACAAAACAAGCGCAAGATAGCCGAACTGTCGTGGTTGCCGCATTGAACCGGCGGCGGGAATTTTCGGGAGACCGTCTAGGAAAACCAAGTAGCGAAGACGCAAAGCCACAAACGGGAGACCGCATCGTACGTACCGCACAGTTAAGTCTATTGCAGCAGGCAAAGAGAAAAATAATCCTTTCCGAAGGTTACGAACCATTGCGATTGGATGATCAATGTTCAACTACCGGTAAAGCGTTTTAATTTCGGGCGGATGGACTGTGCTCGCAGCATTCCAAAATAGGAAGGGGTTAACGTCGCTTTGGTTCAAAAAAATCCCATATATAATAGCGGGTGGGGCCTGAATTGCTGAGTCGAGTTTCATTTGATGGTGCCGGTGCCGTTACAAAGAACGCGAACGGCTGCGTGCTTCCAGCCACATTCGGGTGGGATCTGATATCACGCTGATGTGTGCTGCTTTCAAGTGGTTCGTTGCTTTGTAAAATTTCTTGAGCCCTGCGGTGACCCCGAGCTTTAGAGCCAATGCGTGAGAGCTAAATTTTGGCTATCGGAGAAGAGATCGTCAGTTTTAGATTTCATCAGAACATGCTGCCCTACGACGTGTCGGACACGAGAAGCATCGTGACTCCGGGGCATCCCAACCACAAATAAGATACCATAAAACTATGACATATATAGGTGACCTCAAAGCCCTCCGCCACTATTATGTAGCTTGCTAAGATTTGCATCTCGAATTTCTTCCTCTGTTTTTGATCAAATTTTTGGTATTCTCGAACAACAAGATGTCAACGTTTCGCGAATCAGAGCAGGAGACTCACCGCCATCGAGCGCCAAACCCAAGGCATCGAATGCCACAAGAAGCCACAACACCATCCAATAATCAAAGTACTTCTACGCACACCCACGATACTTCCAGTCTTTGGTGGCAGATGCAACGACTCCTCGAACCAGAACCGCGTGCACTTACTTTCGAGGAGGACCGCGCGTTGTGGGGTATAGGACCTAATCTCGATGTATTCGAATTATGTGGCCACTGCAAAGGGAATGCCCGGCTGTGCGTTTTTGACTCATAAACCTGAACTTACTAGCTTGGATTTTTTGGGTGTCGGTGCTGACGCTATTTCTGTTCTTGTTCGTTACCAGTGTCCGCAAGTGTCGTCCCTGTCGCGGAACCTCGTTGATCAACATTACAACACCGTACCCTACAGATGATCCAGAAGAGGGCAAGGAGAGAAAGAACCACTACCCTGACAGCGGTGGGTCGGACTCACATAGGCCAAGATATCCTGATGCAAGCAGCGGAGGGTCGATGTCTCAGTCGTCGTCAAAAACGCAGACTGGAACTCATATATAGTAAACCAAATTTCGCACCATATTCTTGTGAGGATGCCAAGTTCATTTTTCAAGATTCTGATGTCGGGTCGCTCAGAGTTGCCCCTTCGAGATACAAGCATGATACTAGAGGGAGGATGTTCAACACAGCGACAAACTTGCCAAGTTGGGTATAGAAAGGAGATATGAGATAACCAAAGCTATAACAGCAATCAGTCCAGTCGCTCAGATGGCGATAGCCATTATCGGGCTACGATCACCTAGAGAAAATGGTCCCGGGCTAGGAATGGGCTAGTGTGTCCTGGGGCCGTGCAACGCATTCTTGAATTACTCCGTACTCACTTCTTCCTTGGCAACAGGATCTAGTTATTGATCCAAGAAAGCTTGCATCGAAAAGGTCTGCTACCTCAGAATGACTGTTAGTTGTGATGATTTGTTGAACGAGTTTCAATTCCAGGTTTCGCCTTGCCAAACCATGTCTGTCGAGCGATTGCCTAGCCCAATAATTTCTCAAAAAGCTCACCAACCACCAAGAGCTGATAACTGCGGTCACAGAGAATGCGGATTCCATATCATGTCATTGTCAGGTGGTGGAATGAGACAGCTTTTCTTGGTGTGAAACTTGGCTTGGTTTTATTGCATAGGAGCCGTCTAGTCTGTCTTCGATTTTATGGTAATGATAATTATTCTGTCCATATGAAAGCCGCTTCTGTGATCTGGTCTGATAATTAGTCGGATATCCGGTCCATCAGCTATGTATATATGAGGGAATAATATGCTCTATGTACATCATTGTCTGCTTCTCAAGATCTTGGCCTGGGAAATGGCGGCTCTACTACTATACGGTAGCGTCGATTTTACGGTGGACTTGTTCCGATAATATGATTTATTGTTGTTCCCCGTAACTTTCTCCATATCCTTTCCTTCCCTCTGAAAATCACCGGGCGTCAATTAGCTTGGTCGAAATCGCGATCCCCTCACTGCTGCGACCTCGCAGACTCGCTTCCTCGGCACCTAACTGTATCATTTCTAGAGAAAAATCAATATTAGTGTAATGAAATATTTGACAAGGTGCCTGTCCTTCAAGGATAGATGAGTAGAAATTTAGGTCAACTTCAAAGAAGGAAAGGAATCATTCTTCCTTTACTTCTTTGTTTTATCTTCCGCTTGCACGGTATATTGATCCTAACTACAAAGGAGGATACGGATCTTGCCATTACCGTAGGCCCTCGGGTAGTTTCCAACCTATCAAACCTTATGTGGTTGCTAGCTTCACATGTAGGGTAAGCACGATCTGGTGGGTCCATTGAGTTTGACTGCCAAATGTCCCATCAATGAGTCAGTCGTGCCTTCCCAACTCCCTGTTACTTTATCTACACTGCATGTCGATACTACTTAAAGGTGACGTAGTAATGTGAATTTCTAAATCTCCGCAATGAACATCCCACCGTTCCACTTTCCATTCTGATTCGAGTCCGTCGCAGTGAACTAAAGGTATCACCATTGTCAGCCTACTTTGACTTGACACTCTTCGAGATCTCTATCTCAGGTTCACCAACAATAGTACTTACAAGAACACAGAAACCTCCTCAGACGAAGTCAACAGGCTCCCGCTAACGGATTGACGTCACCCTGCAAACGTCCAGTGCTGCATTCGGCTTCACACCTCCTTCGCCATTTCGCGACCCGCTCTGAACACCTGGGTATTGACCTGGAGCGCGGAATCATATCTGTACAAGTACCCAGATCTTCAGAAGCTATAAATAGCAGCAGAGGCAGAAGCGGCAGTAGCAGCAGTAGCGAAAGGTTCTGGTGGAAGCGCATCATCTCGGTTCCCGGGCGCTTCATATCGCACCAGCCCATCTCGCTCCCTTCGCTGGCTTGTGGATCGTTCCAGTCATCCAGATATCAATTTGGTGAGAATGAGCTGTGTTTCCGCCATAGCCACAAGTTTTGTTGCTAACGAAGCGATAGATTCGGTAGATCGTTCTCTCTAGTCTGAAACCATGCCTTGTGTATTCCGACAAGATCCCCTCCATTTCCACAAGACTGACGTCCGTGATGGACACAAATGGTATTCGTGTCGTCTGGACCGAATCCGAGCTGGAGCGGATCCAAATCTGGTTAAACTGAAGCCGTCATCGAATTCATCGGCGATCTTTGATCTTTTCATGCAGCTTCCCCCAGAACTCAGATCAATGGTATGGGAATGGGCTTCCAGACAACCGAGAATACAGTTTTTAAGAACTTCTGAGTGGAACCACCACATTTCTCCCAAAACCTTACATATGCCTGCTATAGCTCATACCTGTAGGGAATCACGGCGCATAATCATGGAGTCCGCTAAGATCATGAAGATCCCTTGGTGCTGGGAGAAGGTGAGGATAGAGGGCCTTCCTGCTCGATATCCGTTGATCGATGCTTATACACACCCAAGAGCAATCGATGGCAATTCCGAGTCAAAGCCTGGGGATGAATTGTTTGCGTTTTTCGCCCATTCCAGCGACATCCTTGTGGTACATCGCCTATGTGCCACGGGGCTCCAGCCGGGTCCATTAGATCTTTACAAAGTGGTGAAAACAATTGCCATTGACATGCGCACAATCACTTATAATGACGAATTCGGTTCATGGCTCCAACTAGATGACCGAATTTTCGAAAGATTTCCCGCTGTGGAAACAATATGGATGGTCAATTGCATCAACGGGGATGAAAGCACAGAAATGCTCTCTGAGGTTTTCCCTGATGGGCTGGAAACAACATGGCCCGGCACTGGAACTCTGCTCGATCCATATGTGCCGGCTGACCGTGAAAAGCTCGTGAAACTATCGAGCTGGGAGAAGGAAAGAAAAGTTTCCGCACGTCGTCGCTCGATCACGACTTACATGGCAGCGATTGATGAAGAAGGCTGGCCTGTAACCAAGAAAGCGATACCATTTCTCCGAGACGAGTGGAAGAAACGACAGACAGGGCAGCCCAAGAACGTTTCATATGCTTCGTCGAAAGATGCACCCTGGCTCCAAGAAAGGGAGCGGATATCATCGATACTCCGTCCAGGTATCTATCTTCACCTGCCTTCGTACCGTACACAAGTTCAATCGTAACAAGCGGAAGCTCAGACTGTATGTGGAGATGACTATCTTCACTGGGTTCGTAAAACACATCGCATGTGCTGATTTGAGATCGTGGTGGAGGGGCATATGAAAGGAAAATTGCTTGGCCGGGGAAATAGAAAAGGGTCAACAGTCAGGAAACTGACATGAGAGGTAGTTACGCAGAGGGCTAACATTTGAGATCCTCACACGAGCTGCGAATCACCGAAACAGCGAGCTGGGGCTGAGGTACTGTTCCAAAGGGAAGCAACGTGCTTGCGATTTACTGATGGCGTGAGGGTGGACTGCTTGCAAGCTTAAGTTTGCCTTAGCGAATTGCTGAGTTCACGACGATGCACCAGATACTGTAGCTATGCAATCAAAACTTATTCGCTTCTACACTAAAGAAAAAATAGTGCACATGGTACATAGGTCAGTCCCATTCAACTCTCATGAGAACGACGATGAGCGGTTCAAATCAACAGTGAAAAGTCGTGCGAGCAACAGCAAAAAGTATCAAAGCAATAAGCTTTTTTTCCCCGAGCACTACTCCGTAAACGTCATCCTTTGAACGCTCTGATGAGCACCTTAGAGACGCGTAACTTGTGCAAAAGGCCACTGATCCAAAACAATAAGTATCCCCTCAGCTACGGTCAGACTTCACGCCACTGTAATTTGGGTCGACTCGGAGCCTGGCTGTAGTTCAGGGGATAATACCTCCGTTCTTCCGAAAGTCTGTAGGCATATCGCTACCTAATCCACGTAATGCTCTGCTTACAGACTTTCAGGAAAACGGAAGCAGTGTCGTGACATAAATTTTCATATCGTGTCCACAAAATTTCCTGTCGGGTCACGGCAGATGATGCGTTGGCACCATTGGCGCACGCTCCCGGAGGTCCAAGGGGTGGGTTGAGTAATTGGAGATGGCGTCTTTTGCGTCTCATGGTGGCCATCCATAACGAACAACGGGAAAATAGATGCAAAGGTAAATGCACGGTGGTCTCTTATATATCCCTACCTAAGTCGCATTTCACTGTCCCTCGTTCGAATCGCAAATCAAATTTCAATTACAGGGATTGAAGAGTTAACGACTATTGAGAGCTTCTAATCAATCCAATCTTCCTCAAGTTCACTCATACACAAACATTGCGCCGAATTTCCATGAACATGGAGCGCTCCTCCACTGCGAACAAAGAACAGACTTCGGCATCCGATGAGGTCTATCAAACCCTTTCCTTTACGGACAAAACCGAAATGCTTCGCTATCTGTATGCGGATGTAACCCGCCTCACTGAGCTTGCGTCACCAGATGTCGTCTTACACCCCTTCGACCGCGCCTCTGCTTCCTCACCAGCGTCGCTAGTCGGTATTTCAGCTTGCCAGGCTCACGAAGAGGCTCTCGTGGCTGCGACAGGTGGGACTCTGCTCATGGATGTGGAAAGCGTGATTGCAAATGCGCATTTCGGGACAGTCTTGGGGACTTTGAGGGCAAGTGCTAGCTTCAAAAACAATGATGCTGCAGCGTGTATTGAGGATTTAGCGGTGCCGTTCTGTGGGGTGTGGCGGTTTGATGCAGAGGGTCGCCTTAGGGAGCACTGGGAGAATGTTGATGCAGATTTAAAGGCCATGAAGGATTGGTTTAGCAGAGTGAATCAGCAGACAGGCAATGAAGAGAAGTGAGCGGGTTGAGAGGCCTAGGCTTGCCGTGGTAAAAGTGTGGGTCCATCTATCGGACGGCTCTGTCCCGTGGATCCACCCGGCCAACGGTAGCCCCGAGGATGCATAGGATCGAGTGGCCTACTAAGTCTTCATGCAAACATGGATTTGGGAAGCTCAAGTTAGATCGTCAATCGAGCTGGCTGTTGCTGGACAAACGTATCAAAGTTCTTTACTTACTGATCATCCCCGAACTTCCACATTATTAAGCCATGCACCCCACAAGGTTGTCAGATGTGGAGAGAAGGTAGTGGCGCTTTGATGGGACGAGAAATATGACATTGCAGATGTAATACTATGAATCACGGAGCGCTCGGCGTGTGAGTGATATTTCGTACAAAAATTCTAATGCTAGTCGCATTGCTTAGGTAGAGTATCGAGTCGTGGGATTGGGGGCGGTCAGAATCAAGCCGTTCGTACTTCGTATACTAGATATATTGGGAGATATACTTGATGCTATACCAGCAGTCCTTATCAGCAGAACATCAAAGACCTAAAGTTTCCGTACCGTGCCGATACCGTGACACAAATCGATATTTTCCTTTTCCTGATCTTTAAGAATACACAAGCAATCACTCTGTTTTTCATAACCCGTTGATCAGACTTTCGATCCCAAACTCTTCTTTGCCTCGGCTCGAGAACCAAATTAAGGCTTATAGAATAATTATATCAAGACTCCCAGCGATTCCAATCCCCATATCGTTACGGTCTCAGGATTCCTTGCGCCACAATAACCTTGACACATTGTTGACATGCATGGAATTCGAAAATATCCAATATTCAAAAGTCTGACACGCAACTTGGAGGGTGTTTAAATTAACTTGGAGGGATCACCGTCTTGGAAAGCTGAGATTGAATTGGCCAACGCCATCTGGCGCCGGTCCAGTACCGAGTAACCGCCCCCACGACATCCCTATAATCGGGCTTACGGTCAGATGCATGCCAGGGATTAAGAAGTTCCGACGTTGTATCTGTGCACTTCAAATGCGTTTCCCTGGTACCACAGTAGACGCTACGTTCCGGGCTTGCATGAGTCGGGTTCACACTGGTGGTCAACAATAAGGTGTGGGCCGCATCTTCCAGGGAAAATTGAGGAGGTATGGGTCGGACCGTTCATGTTCGGTAGGTACCCCCAAAGCAGCCCTCGCCCTCACCCCTTCCTTCCTAAATGAATCAGGTAGGGATCTAGGTACATAGCATCAGCACGATTGTACAGTGTCAATTCAAATTTGTATACTGTGATTGCTATGAGATACCGCGATTTCATACCCAGTATCAGTCGCTTCCCTGTGCACACGACCAAGCAATCCTTCAACGGTGATTTAGTGCCCACGACACCATGGCAAACATCGTGCGGCATGGCGCTCGGCGTCATTGCGCTTCGCTGGTGGCCAGCACCGTACGACTCGGATACCTCGATCTTATCGGGCTCATGACCTAGATTGAACAAGTTCGATTCTCAGGAGGGACGTAGCAACAATACTCGCAGCAAACCTCTCTAGGTGATATCTCCCACCAATCTTTTCCGTCATGCGCCATGATTAGAAAAATGACGAGCGCCAACAGACGAGCAATTTTGCCAACAGCTGCCGTTCTCAATCTGCTAATTGCTAAACACCTGACATTGCACGGCATCACGGGGTCTTGCTCTCAAATTAACACCTTCCTGCTGTAGCTTAGTGTTTTCCCTCCGGACCTGTTGAATCGTGACCGATGGCATGCTGATCAGGTACTTTGGGGTTGAGCTGCTGCTGACCTCGTTCGCTCCCGATACGGTGCCGATACGGGAGGTAGGAGGCACTATGTTCTCAGTACGGCATCCCGCACGGGAGCCTCGGTCGCTTCATGGTCGCGAGCCGGCAGGTACCGGAGTGAGGAACGGTGGTAGAGCGGGGCTCCTAAAACATTCATCCAAGTGCCGTCGCAGTCGAGGGTAGATCGCTCGGCAGTCCGCCCAATGCGACCTTCCCCCGCGATGCCGCAGTCAGACTGATATCAATTTTTTTCTTTATCAACGAACTTCACTGTGTATTGAATATACAGTAGACGCGGGGGGATCAGGGAAGCGGTGAGCTGACCAATAGCATGTGAAGTTGTTTCGCGCCGTTTGCTGTAATGATATCGTTCGACCCCTGCAAACTGCACTGGAGGAGTCAAAGTACTGTACTCTGTAAGATCCACGACTACACTACATACCTTACTCTAGTAGAAGGCAGGAAAACGTGTCCACCCCCAGGATCATAACTGGACACCAACCGAGCCTATCGTACCAGCACGTACCCTGTAGCTATCTATCCTCGCACCCAGCTTATTCAGCTCGTACCTTTACGCCTCGGTACTCGGCATTGGTAAGCTGATACTCCTCAGGTCTTGCGCCGCCTACCGACAATCACCAATTTTACGAAATCAATCAAAGTGATGTTTCAGTCAAAAAAGTAGATCTTGATGTAATATTCATGGCCCCAGTATACGTAACGATTTTCCTTCAAATGTGAAATTTATGCCTTCCATATGCTAAAAGCACCCTAGAGACCGTCATATCCATTACCATAGGGATAGGACCAGTATGACAGGCACTCAATGGCTTCACTGTGCAGTTGGGCACATCTACCTCCATTCCTCCAGAAGCTTGTAAGGAAAGAATCATCATGATTTGGCAGCGCTTTCCCTCCGAATTTTCGTAAGGACGGAGGTGCAACATGAATTACTGATTTGTAGTACAGTCGTAAGCTGGTCATTGCTCAGGACATCTTGCGCAGCGAAAACAAGGGGCCGTTTTCACTTGAATGATGCACGTCAGGGATTATTATAGGCCGTATTTTCTACTATCCTACCGTGCTATCCTGAGCCAGTACGTCAGATGGACACATTATTCAGTGTGTGTTGATAATGAGACTGCTCATAAGTCTGCTCACACGGTTTAAGAACTTCTGAATATCTTGACCACCTTCAGGATCCGACTACCTCCTAGCACAGGAACGGAGACCATCTGTATTGTAGAGACACGACACTGGCTCAAGTATATTTTCCGAATGTAAATTTCCCGCAGCATTGCAAGACGGTTACGCTCTATAGTTGTGGAGCCATAGCGACGGAAGGATGAGGAACGATGTTAATTGCCTGAATGACAAGGCATGTCCCAAGGGTGCTGCTGGTAGGGAATTATGGTGTGGAAAAGTCAGCACTAATTTCGCTCCACTTCTGATTCGAGAGCTCGTAGTGTAAACCCTCGGCCCACAGCCAAAATTCGGCTACCATTTGGTGATCCCTGTCAATGATCGAGGAAAGTCACGGTTCGAGAACATGCCTAAAAAGTCGTTGGCCTTGTATTTACACATGATTAAAGCATCACAGATGTAGTAAGAAAGTAGGTCTGGGTAAAATTGCACACAAAACATGCGCGGCATGTCCTTCCAGTATCTCCTTCGAAGCGCGCTGCGCAAGGCGTTCACTATGTTCTAAAGAAACATTGCACGTTCTGTACAACAGTGTAGCAGCATGGGTATATTTTATGCATTCATGTCTGCCGGTATTTCAATTCGCAGATGCGGCGCAATCATTCATTTTGCGCATCTCGATGGATGCAACATCTCTAAAGACGACAGATAAATGGGCGGGGAGTCCATGCAGCGCCGTTGCAACGGCCTATTGTGCTGCAACCTGTGCATTACAGCAGTGTGTTGCTAGTTTGTACCGAAAATAGGAAAGTCACTGTCGAGTCCCCACAGTTCGCACCTGCAGGACTACTGCCACAGTATGTACTATGTAGTTCCGGCAGCCCTGAGCCTTTCAGATAGCGTAAAAAGGCACTCTCTATAGCAAGGTCACGCCGCACAAAAACCTCAGTAATTTAGGGCACACTAGTGCGAATGACCGGTAGCCAGAAAGTGTGTTAGATTGGTAGAATCACATTTGGGCGGATTCGGTCAAATCTGCAATAAAAAGGCTCGCTGGCATTCTTGCGAGCGTGTGGCGCGTGTGGCTGCCTTTAGCCTATATATAGGGGCCAAGCCACCGGAGCCACAGCCCGCAGTCTTTTCTCCTAGCGCCTCCTCATCCGTAGAGGGGAACGTACCGCCAAATTTATGTATGTATCCCGTACACAGTACAAAAATCCAGACACCCAGACGAATGCAAACGTACCTCCGTGTTTCCAAAAAGACGTGGACAGGCACGGGAAGCATATTTGACACGGGGAAAAATAAGATGCGGAGGAAAGGAATCTTGCCTTGCCCGAGCATTTCTTTAGCAGCCAAACTTCAAAGGTGCTTTCCGCACTAAATTGTCAACGTCTTTTCGGAAACATAGAGGTATTACGCCGACCCATCCCTGTTCCTCACTCATAAACTACCCGTACTTGACTGTCGCTTTCTCACTGTATTGTAGGCACTTCCAGTAGGCAGCCTTGGCTCAGAGTGGATTCCATCCATTGGCAGAATCGTTGGCAGGGCTGGACATGAGCTCAACAGAGATCTTGGACAAAATCCGTGCTGCTGCAGTTTTGACACGGCAGAGAAGAGTACTTCGTGATATCTATCTGGTCAACGATGATTGAGTCTCACTTACCGACACCGACATTCCTGTTACACCAATCAGAGTCGTGTAGTATCTGCCAAAGCTTGCCCGAGTTCTTAGGCGTGGGCAGATCCGAATCGGGCGAGTGTCATTGCCAACGCCCACTGGAATGCTCACTGTGTACAGAACAGTAGCAGGAAGAAATTTGTACTTCTGATCACTGCCTTACCAAGGTCGCTGCCAACGACATAGAACACACTCTCATGAATCCACCTGACTCTTGGCTGTAAGCCAGGTGGATCCATGAGATCAAGCCGCCTTCGGTGGAACCGAAAGTTTGGGCAAGGTGAGGATGGTATGATCTACCTATGGGTCTCCGAGAGTCTGGATACAGATGGACACCAAAAGCACTTTTACAACCGAAGCAATTGATTCTCGATGGAGCAGTAGATTACTGTATTGCGCTGTCGCTTCCTATTATGGCACAATCGCATTCTGCTTGCTATTGTTCCGTAAAGAAAGTTCACCGCCTAGATCGTAAAAGTGCTTTTGACGCCCAGCTGTGTCCAGACTTCCGGAGACCCGGAGGTAGTTATAGGTCCAAATTCAGGGCACTCATCCTACATCCAGTTCTGCTAGTCGCTCAAATGCTATTGGGCCAGTTTGCAATTTCAAATGGCCACAACTAGACTCTTGCAAATCTCTTAAACCCACAATCCTGGCTGCGAGAGGGGGGGTCAATTCCAACGTTCATCGAGTAGCGTTCCGTCTGTGCCGCTTCTGTGAGCCGCCATTTGGCCGGGGCAGGATCATTGGAAGAAAATCAACTGAATACACTCGGGGCGCGTCATGTGATGCGCTGATATTTTCCCCAGGGATGACCTGAGGGAATTGTGAGAATTGCTTCAGTGTTTCCCTATCGATTTGTGCAATCCTACTGTGGATACAGGTCTGGCTACTAAGGTATCCGTACGGTAGCTAGCTGGAAGATGCACGCTTTGGTGGGCACCACAAAGCGTGCCTCTTCATCTTGATCACAACATCATCATCACCATAAGTTATCGCATGCATTGCTTTCGTTTCGTTAGTACCTTTACGTCTATTACGTCTATCTGATAGACAGAACCCATCTAACATCTACGGTCGCACCGTTGTTACTCTGTTGCTCTCCAACAACTGGCCGCTCCGCTGCTTGACAACGGCTTCATCGATGAGTATCAAGCTCCACCAAGCAAAGTCTTTCGCTAAGCTTCCTGGATTTTTCACATTGTTAAGCGAGTGTTATTCAATGCGACCACAATACAGTCCTCGGGGTTATAAATTGTAAAGTACTACTTAACTTAGCCTAAGTTAAGTTAGTTGAAGAAATGATGTTCATGTTTTAGATATTTGTGGGGCTTGAATGTAATGTAGTTGGATCGCTGCAAACATCAATTGGTCTTCCCCCCAAGGACTCGACAGAGCTTGGGACAAGCGCCTTCAAGAAAATTTTGATTATTGGCATCATATGACAAGTAAGACAGTCATTTTCATTTATTGCTGCAAACCGGTTGGGAGCCAAATGACGAAGCTTAGAACGATCTAATGCGAGGTAGTGAATGTCATTGAAAGACACAGCTGTGCCGCTGGGTTCACCCACTCAAATCATCCACAGACACCTTGACTTGTGTTCTCCGCTTTACTTGGAGAAGGGGAATTCCGTCGCAAATCATTGTTGGCACTTGGAAGCAGACGCTGCCGTGAGCCTAATTGTACCTGTTTCAAATTTCGTACCCCTGGGGACTACACAGTAATTCCCACTTCACGGTGTCTTGTAAGCGGGAGTACAAAGCCGCTACCAAATACCTCGCGACGCATGTACTGCTCGCGAATATCGCACTTATGACTGTGTTTGCAAAATGTCATTCCCGGGCAGGAACGCGAGCGCGAACATGTAGATTGTAAAAAGGACCCTAAACCTCCATGCGTCCATCCCGCTGCGGTATTTCCACGGTTGTCCATGGAGAAAAGATGATTGATGAGCAGGGATTCAAACCCGCTATGGGTTCCACAACCCATGAGTTCGCAGGACAAACCGAACATTAGCATGCTCACTGATTGAAGGCTTCCGATCCGTCCGCCAATCTACCACTCCTCAGAAACTAGTACCTCCGTTCTTTTGGAAGTCTGTAGACAGAGCGCTACCACGTTCTGGTGTTGCTCTGCCTGCATACCTATGGGAAAACGGAGGTCGCAGCAGCTATTTTCAGGGCAGACAAACATGGACCAACAACATCGAGCGTCGTCCTGACAGCAAATCCGGCCGTGGGAGAACCACAGGTCGCGGTCCCGAATGACACAATGCTCTGCGTAGTCCGGTATTCTAAAAATGGACTAGCGTTCCTTCCTAACAGGTCCACAGGAATGGCTAGGCAGTGAGGGGTCTACCCCCCACTCTCCCTACCCTTGCCCTGTTCCCTGTCCCCCAGCTCTCCACCCACCCAGCTTCCCGCAGACAAGATATCCCGCCTGCCCTACCACCTATTTGTGTACTGTACGTACCGTTAACCGTTTTCGGTCAGCTAGCCGGTTGATCAGCACCACAGCTTGGGCTACGGTGCCTTTTAGTTCTGTTTCCCTTTTCAAACATTGGTTTCTGTCCGCCTCGCTGTGCCGCTGCTCCCCATTGCGAACAGGCTTCAAATGCGCAATGTTTTCCTTGTCCCATGTGTCGCGCGGAAGGCACGCAGCCTTAAATGGTACATCTAGCATGTCAATTGTCGCCGTGGCTAGGTATTACCATGTCATTTGTTGGACTCTGTCTGTCATTGGCTACTTTCCGTCTCCAAATCTCAGCAGGTACACCAGTTTTGCAACTTTTAATTCAAAATAAAATACAAGTTCACTGAACCAGCAGAACGACATTGCTCACCACCTTCAACAACAGGACAGCCTTAAGGTTCGGTTAAATATGTAGATTCTTCTGCCGTCCTATTGACTATTCCATTCCCTTGTCAGTCCGTGGCTTAGTCTAACTATTCCCTGTACCTGTTGGCTTCCGCGCGGTATAACGTCAACTTCACCATAACTACTATGCCAAACTTTACAGTCGCCCTCCTCCACCTTGACCTTCACCGTCTGGATGGGTAGGAAGATATCAGATATATAAGATCCTATTCGATTGCGTCCATTTTCATTCTCGAAGCCACTAGACCTTTTTTCATCAAAGCTCTGAGTCCTTAATCTTACACACGCAAGTCACATTAACACGACTGTCAGTCAAGCACTAACTTTCGACTCGTTGTGTGTTTTCGTTGGCTACTCATCTAGCTATCAGTACGACCCTGCCGCCACCATGTGCTACCAGCTTGTTGAGCTATATTCGGCTTGCCGTTGTCTTTATTACCAACATGCCGTGGATCGATGTGCTTCATTCGGTCGCCCTGGTCACAATGTGACAAGAAGGACCATCCTCGTGGGCTACGCATGTCAAGACCATATGCCGAGCAACCAGAACTCTCGCCTTGAGCAGTCGAGCTCATCGTCACGCAGCTCTCAACGCCATCGCTGATGATATCTACTTCCATATATGAAGGGGGCGCATGTCCCAATCTGATATCCCAAGCCTTGATTCCGAGGGCCGGTAAGAGTCCATCTTACAGGCTTAAATATCCGACCAGAACCACAACTATTGGAAAAATCCGGAACCCCACTTCACCACGAGGATACTAGAGTCGGATATTGGCACAGCTGCGGCACGAACAGCGTCTCACAGACCCAATGATTTCGCATTTAGGGAGAACGAGCACGTACTAGATTCATTCCAGTAACCAATTTTGGTCACATCAGCATTTGACCTGTCCGTCATTCTATTGGCTTTTTGGAGTAGCTACTCTGTCAAGCGATTCCCTCGTTCTGATGGTCAATTGGACTTTCCAACGAGTATGAGAAGGAAAACCCAGACGATCTATTACACTTAAAACCACGAATAACGCCTGATGGATTATGTTTCTTGGGCTACGTAGTTGACATGGCTTCCGCTAAAAGCTGTTGGGTTTCCGCTTTTATTCCGCAGTGTCATCGGGATCTTACGGTATCACATGGTGTGCGCGGATTTGGTCACAATTGGCTTCTGCGTTGGTGTTTCTAGGCTTCAGGGAGATGCTTTTGGCGAGAATTTTTCTTGGGGGGGGGGGGGGGGGGGTAGGAATCATGTAGCATGCGGGGACCTTGCTCCGCTTCCTTCGGCCAGGATATAACGATACTCTTGTTGCAGTGCAGACCCTGAAAGCATAGGAACGAGCAAGAGTTGAGGCGGTCGGTCCACGCCCTTTGAGCTCCCACTTACTACTGAGCAACTATTTTGCGAACATTAGGTTCGACATTCGACGTTCGACATGAAGCAAATGCGAGCGGGAAATTTCTGTATGTCAGCGATACAATGAAGGACGAGGATCGATGCAGACTAGAGTACAGGTATGACAGCATAGTGTTGACAGATAAGTTTGCTTACATAGCATAACTTGCTATGTAGGGTTTAAATAGAAGAGTTCCTGCATAATCTAGGCCTTGACACGTATTTACGTGCTCTGGCTTATGTAATCCATGATATATAGTTCCAGTGTTTCCGAAGAGCTTTGAAATTTGGAAGATACATACTGCAGGGTGCTTACGAAACCCTGGTCTATCGAGTACACAACCGACAACGCGGCCTGTGGAGCTCTTAAAATGTAGTATCATCGGCTTACGCCTCTGCCACAATCAATCCCTTGAATTGGGTCACGGAGAATTTGTGATATTTGTGAAAACGGCAAGCAAGAATCTTAGTAACCTCGGAAACTCAATAAAGACAAGTTGATTTAGAGATGGTTCGCGTAGAATGGCGCTCTGGGCAAGCACCAGAAAAAGCGCTGGAAGTCTCGTCTCTGTATGTACATGGCATGCATCTGTGGATAGAAAGATTTAAGGAGCGATTCTTTCTCTGGAAAAGCAAAAGATTCTATTTCTCTAGAAACTTCGGCTCGAATGCATCTACCGCACACGAATAATACCAGTATACCGGTAGCAAATTAAATGGGATCAGGCCCTGCACTAGACCGGTTTGGAGCTTTTCGCCACTCCGCCCTGGTAATCTTGCATACCCGTATCACCTAATCACTGCGCCTCAAGCTGCGGTCTTCAGAAAAGTTCAGAGAAAATTCCTAAGTTTAACTCGTAAATCAAAGGAACACCCTTATTGAGCAAGAAGCTGCAAAGTCGCGTGCTATCAGCTCCACGATGAAAGATGATCGGAACTAAGAGAAATGCGGCGTGGGTTGAAGTGTAAGATTCTTGCAGGGAATCAATGTATTGTACGTCGAGTAGCTGTCGCCCCGAATTACGTGATCGGTACCAGCTGAGCGGCTCAATGAAGATACCCCTCGGTAAACAGTCCAATCATAAGCCGTGTCGTGCACGAGATTTGGATCAAGGAATTTAGCGAACAATTACTGTACAGGACATTCTCATAGTTGTAATGAACCCCATGAACGCCCAGTCTTCGACACAGTACGTACTCGTTACTCGATTTGCTCTGGTTCGCGCCTTGAACAAGAAATGTTGTACATGCCAGTACTGTCCTTTAACCATAGTCGGGGGCATCCTGCTAGCAAGGCGATAAACGGTTGGGTAGGGTAGCGGGTATTTGACAGTCGCTCTTTCCAAGAATCAACGGGTACTTCTCGCAGCAGGGGTAGTAGGCGTCAATTCAGGACCCGCCATGTATTTCTCTACTGGTACTGGTAGGGAGAAGGCTGAGTGCGTACATAAGTGGGAAAGCTGACTCCAAAAGTAGTGGGCATTTCAGGCGAGGCTAAAAGGCTTGACAGGGCCCAATGTTTCTTCTCTGATGCTCGTACTCCCTGGGGGCCAGATCTGATTTTCCATGTCCCTTGCTTGCATAGGCTACGAATGCTGGTAAAACACCGCACCCGCATGTACGTCATTCGTAAGGCGGCGCTTTATCTGGATTTGGAACATCGGCACCTTTTTTTTCACGTTAAGTGTGTGGCCGAACTCCGTGCTGAGTACCGGCATGCCGTTGGCATCAGGTGTCCCGTAAGCCGGCCACGGAACATGACCAGAATTTGCACCACACTATTAGCGACTGTAATTTCGAATGGGTGTACCAGCCTGCTTGGATTCTCGTGGGATGAGGCCTTCGCAATCCTCCCACGAGAATGATGATTAGGTCTCCACAGCCTCGACAGTCTATTATGAATATGAATTCTTGCATAGCCCTCCGTGTCGACCGATTTCACTAACTGCGCAAATCCCGCCTTACCGCGGCCCCCAAACGACCAAGTTGGTCGAGTAGGATTCCGGGCTGTAGGATTGCATTTTGCTCCGCTTCTTCATAACATTTATCTACTGTCTATGTTCAATCTCTAACACTTCATATTATGACTTCCCAGTGAACATACGATGACATACATTACCAATATCATAGGAAGAGGGGCACGCCTTCTTAGCTCACAGTTACCGGCAGTCCTTTCCCTTTGTCTCGACGAATTCATCATCACCCCCGATATCGGTAGTGTAGATAGTTCCTTGGCGCCGCCCAACTCAACCCAACCCTCTAGCCCCCCACTCGAGCTGTCCAGATCGGGCAGCTGTCCGTAGTTGGTTGAGGTTCAATTCATGGGCTGACGGCGTCAATGTAAAGCCCGATAGCATCTTTTCGGCTCTGTTTCACTTGAAGATTGACAGCCACAGGTTCCATTTTCCCCAGATATTGCTGCAACCGATGTTACATTCATCTGTCTTCGGGTCCACCGGAGTTGACGTCTGGCATTAGAGTGGTGATAAGTGCAGAAGTGTGTTTTGGAGTTGATGTCACCTTGAATGCGCGCTGGCCGCGCTACGCAAAATTTCGGTGTGGTTTTTAGTGGAGCGCGGCCAGCCCGCAATCAAGGGGATATGGATTTTGTCAAACGACGCGGCCGCCACGCTTGCCGCTGATAATGCGCGTCTCCGTTTGAGGGGAACCCGGGGTCGATCAAAGAACTTCCCAGAGTCTTTTATGAATCTAGAGTTTCATGCACTATACGATCGTGATCACTGTGCCGCTGAGAGCGAGGTTCTGGGCCATTAGGTAGTGATATGTGATCTCGAGTACAGTAAGTAGGTTTGCTCCCCTCTGCACAACTAGTCAAGAAAATTAACAAAATGGATAACTGTAGCCCGAGCTGCTACAAAGCTGATCATACCTCCTACGACGCACTAGTAGACCAACGTGGAGGTGGTACGCATCCTTTTGATTAGAGGTGCGAACTGACCGTCCTCCACTAGGTTACTAGCATTCCTAAATTTCGCGAAGCACTGTGCTTCTTGGAGACATGGGCTGGTAGAATAGGAGATGCGTCCTCGGTTCACCCGGAATACTCTGCTCGTACACTAGTAGGTATCGCATATTTGATCAAGCGCCCGTGGACGATTCCGGAGGCAGGTACACTGTATGGATACATGAGCAAAACATCTCGGGCGAAGCGGATCCTCGTAACTAGTCTTCTGTATTTAGGACTATCACCACATGTGGCGTCAGTGCATTTTACAAGGAGATATTCGAGCTGAAGAAAGAGAGGGAGATACTCCGTACCTGGGATCAAGCCTACTGGATCTGATGCGTATGTACACGAAAGTGGTCTGAGCTGGCAGAATTCTGGAATACATCACACAGCTTGTTGGCATTTAGGAGCATAAAGCATGAAGTATTGCGACTCCACAATCCATGTATACTGTGACGCCGAGAGTATTTGTGATAGGAGAGCTCATTAGTAAGCGGCACATTTGCTGAAAAATATACCCCCTAGTTTCCCGAAGCCTTGGACCGTTCCTCCTGTCCCTTGCGCTTACATCAAGATGCCTAGGTATGAGTTGTCCCAGGGAACGGAAGGATGAGATCCTCGGCTACTTCCTTTCCCTAGGTGTAACGCAGAGTTTTTCGGCAGTCATCACGTAAGTCTGCTCTACCCTTCGGGAAGGTGTACATACAAGCAGGGTCGAGTTTCATTTCTCTCGTCTGTAACTAAGGAGAACTCGGGGTGCTACAGAAGTCCGAACCCTGGATTGACCTCTGACCTCTCTTTGCAAGTCGGCATTCCCTTCATTGATGAGCCTCGTTGTTGACGTTGCATGTAGCATCGCGATGGAGTACGAATGGGGTGATATATGCGCGCAAGAATACTTCATGGTCGAGGGCAAAGCGTATGGGTAGGCTTAACTATCTCAGTTGGTGAGATCCATGGACCATGGTTGCTTCAAGTTGTCACAGGTCTTGTGGGCTCCGGCATCCTGCCGGTTAACACCGCTTTCATGCACAATGTCACTGGGTCCTTTAGACCTTTAGAGGTGATTACAGATAGATATCTATCTTCGCCGTCTTTCAATTTAATTATCAGTTCAACGCGAGATAGACAGTGAGCGGATAAATCCTGGTTAACTGGTGGCTTTCAATCGCCTAGTCTCTGCGTTTTGAAGAGCTCAGGAACACAATCTTATCATAAATCCTGTGGCGGTGGTGGCTAGTGGGGTACGCTCAACAATGTCCCGACATCGCCACATCTAT
Source organism: Iodosphaeria phyllophila (assembly GCA_025802455.2). Taxonomy (NCBI): domain Eukaryota; kingdom Fungi; phylum Ascomycota; class Sordariomycetes; order Amphisphaeriales; family Iodosphaeriaceae; genus Iodosphaeria; species Iodosphaeria phyllophila. Next base: position 9,825 of record JAOYMO020268347.1, on the reverse strand, counting down.
TCACACAGTACATAGTGCCAGTAGACTGTAGTTATTGAAGTGAGAGTGACACGACCTTCATGGCCGAACAAGACAATTTTACAACAACGCCTCGTGTATCCTGGCAAAATGGAGGCTCGCAGTCTATCCTTACCGCGGGGATCGATTCAAGAAAGGCACAACCAGGCCCAAGCCTGTTTTGACGCGCATAATTACCAGGAGGCCGCGTACCATTACAAGCAAGCAGCCAAGAACTGCAAACAGTGCAAGGCAACCGGTCAAACATGCACTTGCAAAGATTTGATAGAGGCCATCGAAAAGGGCGAACTCGATGCCGTGCTGCGATCCAAATGCACGTGTGGTGCCAAGGCCGATGAACGCTGTCGACATGATCTGCATCACAAGGCTCTCGATGGCCTCATTCGCTGTGCCATCAAGACGAAGGATTTCGAGGCCGCGAAACGCCGGGCTTGCAGAGCCATCGCATTGAATCCGCGGACTGCATTGGTAATTCATGCGCACATGCTTAATGATAGTATTCCCAATGGGTATCACGATTAACCAGCTTGTTTTCCTAGTTCTACGCGCGTCTAGGTGACTCGGTTCGAGGCAATGGGGTCAGTGGGCTCGAGTTCAGCAAGAAATTGTATGAACAGGGTATCTCCATGGTCAGGGGTAAGACGGCCAATTCGCAAGACGTGGAAGGTCTTCAGAAACGTCTCCAATACGTGAATGAGAGGTGGACTCGCCACATAACATGGGAAGCCAAGCGAAGCGATCCACTAGTGAAGCTACCGGCGGAGCTCGTAACCATGATCTTGGAATATCTTCCTATGTCTGATCTCACGTAAGTCTGTCCGATTTACTCGATCTGAAGAGGAAAGGTTGGCTCAACAGAACCGATTTGCCATGGGTCCCGGTTGATCAATGGCTCACTCTTACTGCAGCTTTTGCCGGCAGGTATCAACGGCTTGGAAAGGGTTTCTTTCGGCTGGAACAGTGGCGGCGACGGCCTGGAAAGTGCAGAACTACAATGCCCGCCGCCGCGTCTCTAAGGTCCAGCTCGGGCGATATCTGGCCAAATATGCCGGAGGGAAAGCAACCTCCATTCAAATTGAAAATAGCCCCATTTTTGGCCTCGACGTTGTTAAAATGAAGCAGATCTTGATATGTAGTCCTCGTCTTAAGCAATTCATTTCCAGAGGTGCACAGCTCCCGGACTGGAACAACGGGAAGGATTACCCAAGCAAGGTGGCGCATTTACCACACCTGAAGCGGCTTGAGATTAATCAAGGTCTCTTTCACGCCTCTCTGCTCGGAAACTCGACGGAGACGCTCGAGCATCTTCATCTGTCCTCAATTAAGGTTGCGTCAAACTGCGTGTGGCCACGATTATCACAACTGAAGGTTCTTGTACTTGTGGGCGCGGGGACTCAACATGATGTAAACTTGGACCGCCTTGTACATCAGACTCCTAACCTACGAGAGGCCTGGTTCGATTATATTCGCTTCCGCATAACCGACCGGGTGGAAGAAAACTTGAAAAGGGATGCTTGCATCTGGCCAAACCTGGAAAAACTCCATATAGGTCCCACCATTGCTGACCCCTTCCTCGTCCCTCCTATATCGGATAAAATTACAGACTTGACGCTGGCACGCGACATGTACTGGAGGTTTGGCACTGTACGCGAGGCGAACGCGGTCCCACTGGGACAAGATATCGAGTTGCCGCCGTGGCTTGGTATGCCATTTGAAGGTCCCGCGTTTGCGCCCCTAGCCGCAAGCTTCGTGAATACTCTGGAGTTTCCCACACTAGACAGATTGCGCCGTCTGTCTATCAAGGGGAAACATCCCGTGGCTCCTGTAGTCCTGGGGACATTGCTCTCTCGGAATGCTCTGGACAAGACTCTTAAGGCTCTCGAGCTGCACCCTTTCCCCTTCTCCATGTTTCCCATATGTGAGAAAGATCGCAAGAGAGATTACTCAACTTTGCGCTCCGAGGCCGTGGAGCACTTCAGTATCTCTGGTCTTCTGGCCCAGGTCGGTGATGCTATTCAAGATGCGGATGCCGAAATGCTCCGCATCGTCGAGCAATTCCCCAACCTGCAGTCCCTCGATATCGGACAGGAAAGACTCGCCTCGGCGACACTGGGCAAGATCATCGATGGCGGCGTCAAGGCCATTTACCACAAGCAGGGCCTGCAGCTCTCAGACCTGGCTGAGTGGGCCAGAGAGAGGCACGCTGGGGTGGCGATCGTTCATGGTCCGTGGCCGTTTTGCACCCCTTTTTATCAGAATGTGAACTCGACGGATGCGGTCAGCTTGGATAACCAAGTCAGGCGGACCGGGCAGCATGGAGACTGGGTTAAACGAAGTCTGGATCCGTTTTACTTCCCCGTTAAGATGGAGGGATCACCGTCAGTTGCAGAGACTTGAGCGGGTCTTCTGTGGAGGGGAAGCGGGTATATTGATGTGCTTGATGGTGGGTGGCTGACTATGGCTCTTTTTTTCGGTTGCAAAATACTTGTGGACTTCGTATTCCGATGATCGATGCACTTAGCGAGGAACACAGAACAGCGCTTGATTGCACTTATTAGTCTAGTCTATAATTGGTTGTTGTTATTTCTGCTTTTTCAGTTCCTTATGAAGTAACAAGGTATCATGAAAGGTACATAAGAAGAACCTTTCACTACATGATGCTTCTACTCGGTTTGCTGGACCAAAGATCCCCCACCTGCTGTAGAGAAATTTTGACCAAAGTGCCTGAAACACGCAGCCATTTTTCACCCAACTCGCTTGCCAGTAAGCTCGAACAACGATGGCACGCATAGTCATGAGTCATAAAGTTTCAATTCCATATTAGACAGTTCTAGTCTACCGCAACTCACCATGACCAAAAAAAATAACAAGGCAGAGAGCATGAAACTCCCATTATGGATACCTATCATAGCAAACGCGTCAGAAAGTCCGCCTCCAACCCAGACCAGACCAGACCCATCTCATGCACCTTCGTGACTGTGACTTTATGGCAAACCCGCCCCCTTCCTGGAAAATGAACCATCCACAATCAGCATGCCCGAAGAAAGAAGGAAAGAACCAGGACCCCCTTCCTTCTTCCCTTGAGCTATGCCATGCTTTCAAAATAAAATAAAAATACTGAAGTCATGAATCGTAAAATAGTATGACCTCTTCGTGAGGTCGCATGTCGTGCCCGGAAGCACTCTAATGTCGCTCAGCCGTGCTAAGCTGGAGCAAAGCGAGTTCCGATCCGGGTGTCGTGAATATTTAATGTGAAAAGCCTTCGCCGTGTCCATAACCGTGCAATGTAACGTAATCATAATTCCAGATCTAACCGCCAGCGCCACTCAATGCGTGATAAAGGGTGAAAAAGCGAAAGCCTGAGCCCAGCCATGTTGAACTCGAGTCGACACGCCTAGTCATTAAGCCTCATGACAGTAGATTCGACATCCCTCAGTAGACAACCATCCACCTGAGACACGCCGAACCGATGTCAACATAGCGCCGACCGCGCATCAAAACAACTTGCCCTTGACCCCACCCCCCCTTCTTCCCCTCACACCAACACCCATCAATGGCTAGGACTCTCCACAACCCCCGCGCTGCCCGTGATCAAACTCTCCAGTTCCCACGGACTCAGGGTGCTCCGGCGTCTGGACGCGACTTTGCTCGCCTTGCTTGCCCGGCGGCCGGTCTCGCCGCTCCGGTCCCGCTTGCGTCTCGCGGGGGACTTGGATTTAGCTGGGGTCTGCTTCTGTTTCCGCGGGGAGGGCTTGGGTTCCTTAGCCTGTTCGCCGCCCGAGCCCGTTTTCGTAGCGGCGGCGGTGGTGGTGTCAGGAGGCGATACCTCTCTCTTCACAGGATCCACGTCCGATTCCTCCTGGGCTGGCTGCGCGATCGATGGGGACGGCGCACTGGTGGCACCAGCAGCGCCCCGTCTTCCCCGTGTCCGCGCCGTACCGGCACCACCAGCCCCGCCCATCCTGGCAGCCTTGAGCTTAGCCCTCGCCCGGGCGGCAGCAGCCTCGCGTTCCGAAGCGGCAAGCTTAGCGGCGATGGTGGCCATGGTCAGCGGACTTTGCTGGGGCGCCTGGGGCCCGTTGGGTCGCGGGAGGCGGGAGGAGCTGGTAGGTCTGGCGGGGGAGCGGGAGCGGGAGGAGGGTCTGGCGGCGGCAGAGGACTTGGCAGCCGATGCTGGAGCCGCGTTGGTGACTCGATCGGGGGACGTGCCGGATGCGGAGGACGCGGCGGCCGAGGTGGGCGGACGTGTGTGTTTGGTAAGAGGAGAGACAGATCGCGTCTTCGGTTTGGTGGGGCTGGGCGACACGTCGGATCTTACGAAGGGAGGCCGCGGGGACCGCGCGGGGCGCGATCTGGAGATAGATGGAGAGGAGGCGGCGGTGGATTGGGAAGCCTTGGAGAAGAGCTTGCGCTGGGGGTTTGAGGGGAGAGGGGATTCGATAGAGCCGCCAAAGAGCGGGCTGTCCAGGGTCCGAATGGAGGATAACTTGGCGTGCTCCCGGACGGGAGGCGAGAGCCTGGGCGCTTTACTTGGGCGATGTCGCTCGGTGATGTTCTTGGATTTGGGTACAGCGTCGTTGTCAACTTCTTGGGCAGTGATCAAGTCCCAGGTATTCTCCTCAATGATAGTTGAGCAGTCGGCAGAGCGCTTCAGAGCGCTCAGCCTCTCGGTTTCTGTACTGCTAGATGAACCCCGGTTTCCCGAGCTGTTGGATTCCTTCAGGGGACTTAGCTGTGGCGGCTTGGGTAGAGGAGGAGAATCCATTGATGTGCCAGTGGATTCTTGAAGGATCTGCACATTGGGCTCGTCAATCTCTTCTTCATCAACATCCATATCGTCATCGTGAAATATACTGGAGTCGGAGCCATCGTCTCCCTCGTCAAGACCCAAGGGTTCCTCTGGATGCTCATCCTCAGGTTCTGCATCGACCGCATGCTCCTCGTAGTCTTCAAAGTTTCCCTCGTGATCGCTCTCGTCTAATTGATGGTCATCGTAGTCCTCCTCTTCATCCTCTCCGTCTGCCTCATTCTCATGATTATCCTCCTCTTCCTCTTCCTCTTCCTCTTCCTCTTCCTCTTCCTCCTCTTGCACGCAGGACAGTTCATGCTGCATTTCCTCGTCGTTCTCAACTTCTACTGGCGTCATTTCCCTAACATCCGGGACGCGAACAGGACTAAGTTGACGAAGACCCACTTCAAGCTCGGTCGCATTCATGTCTTTGCCGCTCGACTCCATACGTCGACGCCAGCGGTCGATCATGTGAACCGCATCCTTCCAACGACTTTCCATGCGTTCCCATCCTTCGCGGAGTCGCACAATCTCCATCTCCCGCACCTCAACCTCCTCAATGGGTACGAAGGAAGGGTTGGTGAGAATAGTCCTCAGATGCTCCATGATGCGCTCCAGCTCTCCGGCCAATTCTTCGGCACCGATTTGTGGCGGGTCCGTGATAGTATCGTTGTTGTTGTTGTGGTTGCTGTTGCTGTTTGGCTTGTTCATGCCATTCCTATCCTGAGATTGAGCGGCGTCGTCTGCTTGTTCCATGCCGCTCATCTTCCTCAATCCACTCGCCGTTTTCCTCATAACATGCAGCAGCATACAGTTCTCTTCACTGAGACTCCGCGCTAGTTCGGTCAAGAACTCGTTCGTCTCCATCCTCAAACTGTACTCCTGGTTCCCGGTGCCGCCTTGGACAACCCCACCATCGCTCTTCTCGGCGCCTACATCTCCCGTGACAGTGATGGTGATCGTCTCCCGGTTCTTTGCGCTCCCACGCACGCGGCCGGCGTCAACTACAGCTTTCTTGAGACCGTCGATCTGGCGGTCACGCTTGCGTGTCTCATTGGTGCATGCTGCCCTTGTCTGCGCAACTAGAGCGCGCATCTTGGCCATCTCATCTTTCATGCGATGTACTGTGTTTTCCGTCGCCTTTACTTGCGTGCGCAATGAGGATTCGTTGGACTCTGATAATGCTGCTTTGCGCTCATACTCGCTTAATTGATCTTTGAGCTTTGTATTCTCTGTGTGTTGTCGTTGCGCGTCCGCTCGCACACCGAGGAGTGTATTGCTCAAGGATTCGCGCTGGGCTGCGTCGCGCTGTGATTATCATAACACAAGCGTCAGCATCAATCAGACTGGCCTGTTCATGCATTCATGGCAAAGCAAGACAAGAAAATAAAACGCACATCTCGTCGTAATATCAAATCATTGACCACCCCCATGATGCGACCCATCGTCGCCTGAAGCCCGCCCTCATCAGCCTCTGGGTCCGCGAAGTCTATGTTGTGGCCATCACGGAGAAGTCCGCGCGACAAGAGCTGATTATTGATGTACAGCGACGCTGTGCGAAGGTTGTCTGATTCGATCATTGTTGTTGTTGGTTGTGACCGAATGGTCAATAAAGTAGTGGTGAAGAGGACAGTGCGTTATTCTTTTGCTCTGCGACGCGTTGCGCAATCGCGAGGCACGGTTTCAGTTCCAGTTCGTCTCAAGATTTGCCTCAGCCTTATGTCAGGTCATGAATAGAAAGCAACCCCCAATCAGAAGTCGTTACCACCAGTCAGTGATGTGACGAGGTCGTCGAAAGTGGAAACTAGCTGGAGTGGGGAACCGTAAAGCATTTGAATGTCTACCAAGCACAACCGCATTAAGCCGTGAGCAATAGTACAGTACTTGTTAGTAATCGTTGTCGTAGCAGACCAATTCGCATCGTGGGTTGCTTGACGCAGGAGAAAGCAGTCGATTGGATCAACACAATTTCCAACAACGGTTGCTGACTGGGCGCGGCGGAGCGGGAATCTGTCAATGCAGGACAACTTTCCTGACCCCTGTTGTGCCAGTTGGGGGATCCAACGGGCACGGGACAGGCGCATTCTCCGCAGCCCATAACTAACTTCAACCTACCGCGTCGCGTTGACCCGGCAACGACTAACCCCCTCAGCTAGTGGGCCTTTGCCCCGCATCCATGGCCAGGTTAGGAAGGTCTGCATTGTGGAGTGCCGGAGCCGCACCTTACCGTACCGAACCGTACCTGCAGCCGCTTTGAGTCCACCGTACACGAAGCATCAGTACCATGTTTTGATTGCCACGACTCTCGCCGCAAACTCTGCGCTGAGTCAGCTGAGCGCAAGTTCCTTACAGACCTTGCCGAAGGATGAGCATGTCGAACCACCCACCACCACCACGTGTTGTGCTGCAGTGTTACATGCCTGTACATGGTAGCATTCTGGCTGGCTTCCTGGCGATCACGAACTCATAAAACTGCGACCTCAAATTCCGGGCCACCTCGTCTGTGGCTGCTCTCACTGTGGACCTACGATCATACAACAACATCTGTCCTCTCCATTCCTCCCTGGTCGCTTTCGTTGGTTGAGTATTACCTATCCCATTATTGTTTTGTTTTTTTGCCCTCATCCGTCGCTGTTGTTATGACGATGCGGACGATCTCCTCTCCACCCTAAAGTGGGGTTCGTGAGTAACACAGCTTTTTGATGTGGAAAGTCTCTTGGTCTGTGTTTTTTTGGACTTGGGTCATCGCGTACTAAATCTTCGCTCGGCAATACGAAGTTCTAAGCCTTCTGATACACGGTGTGTACACGCTGGCATTCATAATCTGGTTGGATCGGCAACGCCCCAGTCCTTCCTTCTCATGCCTCAATCTATTTGTGTAAATTAAGAAAGCACAGCTGCTCCCGCATCTCACAACGCGGCCATGTGTGAACAACAATACGACACGTCCGTCCACGAACGTCAACCCCAATTCAATATGCATCGCCTTATTTCCTAATATCCAAACTGCGTGCAGGATTCCAAATTAGAAAATAGAAGAATTGAAATCTCCAATGCAGTTTGCACGAGACTTATGCAAGCCGTGAAGCCAGAATTTAATCTCGAATACGCCGGACGAAACACCCGTACCTTCTTTTGGACTGATCCACGGAGTGGTTTAACCTCCTTTCCGCCCCCCTGAATTGGACATGCGTCACGTGTATCGGTATCAGCAGGAGCGATATATCATAAAATCATAACCCTAATTTCATATCATGTAGGTCCAGCGCCCAGGAACAACTCGGTTTCGTCAGCTTGATTCTCTCTTGCATGCGTCGTTTTTATGATAATCTTGATTGGTGACGATAGTTGCGTAATGCGCTGCAGCTTCTGGATAGTTATTCTTGGGTGTCAGTGACTTTCACAGGTAGATTCAACGTCACCGACTCCCTCCCCCCTCCGCACGCATGGACTAAAAGTCTGGAATTTGCATGAGAGGCAGTGTTCGTAGAAGCTAGTGGTTCCACCGTCCTGGTATCGCACTATTTTCATTTTCGACCGGAAGAATGGCTCGCTTCGTAGGAGGTCCAGATTGATCTCAACCACACCAATCTCAGTTAGCACTGAGTTGACCGATAGGTCATCGTGTTGTTGCAGGCAAATATAATAGCGTCTCTGCTCTTCTCGGTCGTTCTGGCAACTATTTATTTACAGAAAGCCATTCTGATGTTTATGTCCTGTTCCAAACAGTAAACATTCTGCAATCTCTTTCTCATTTTTAACGACTTCTGTCGATGTTTCCAAGGGGAAACTATTTGTGCACCAACCTAGCCGATGTCTGGCGGAGAGAAGTTGCACGTTTGCTTAGCATCGTTGACCCTTTCTAGGTCAAGTACATCCTCAATAGATAGTCACCTAGAAAGAGGTCGGGTAAGAGTCCTCTTATACCTCGACTTTCCTAGCCTAGTTCGATAGATATATATTTAGAACTGAGCGTTTTTTGTGAGGCTTCCACGAGCTTGGCTTCTAGATAAGTACTGAAAGAGAAGCGATGAACCGTCAAGCTCGGCATCAAATTGTCCAAACCGAAGCTTTCAAATATCCATGCGGGGCTTAGATCTGGAGTTCGGTATCAACTGACTATCTCGACCAATGAAGTCGTTCTCTATTTCCTCCGTAATCTTAGATGTCCACTATACCAGCAGAGTCACAGTGTGTGGATGGATACTGCCCCCTCAATATCGTCATGGCCCCATCTCTATTAAACGACCAAGTAGTGGTGGCGTGTTCATGATAAGGAGATATTCCTGTTTCCTAAAGCTGGCACGACTTGAGGTTGCCTTTCGCCTGCCGTGGTAACCAAATAGAAAACCAAACACTAATCTTCGGTCCTATTTTTCTCAATTGCAACGCCACGATCAGTATCATGACGAAGAGTGAACGTCACCCATACTGCGATAATATTTGTACTTTATGGAGAGAATTTGCATTGGTTCTCGATGCTGTAGAATTCGTGCTGTTTGCACAGTCATCTTTGATGGCGTATTCCATTTCCTTGTAGTCAGCTGGCTCCGTTTCCATAGCCACATCTCCTTCGCATCATGACGAACCATGCAGATTTAGTATTCGCGTGGAGCTCGCGTAGGGTAATCGAAACCTCAGCCACATTTCGCGAAGATATTTGACTATATTCTGGACTTCAGATGAGAACCAAGATTTCACTACAATGGGATTTTCAACACTAGTGTTTCGTTGGACGCTCGTTTGGCCTTCTATAAAGACGACATGGTGCTCATGCTCTAATAGTCTCCGCCGCATTGTAAACAGAGTCTCAACCTCCACACAGTATGACTAGGCCAAGGCTGGACAGCTCCAAGCCGGCAGCTCGCCAGGTGGCAAAGTAACTCGAAGCCTTCCTCCGTTTTCTTTCACACCTCCAGCCTAACAAGTACCGCTGTACATCCCCCATCAAACCGTGCGATAGTCAGGAAGGAACGTTTTTGGCACTGCCCTAACGGCCAACAGGGTGTCTTCTCACT
>JAOYMO020267413.1:0-29286 GCA_025802455.2 Iodosphaeria phyllophila | reverse complement strand
CGTCGGCCCGGCTGTCCAAGTCCGGTCGACCATCTGAATCTGTACTGCGAGAGGAATCCCACCGTGATGTCTAAATTTCGTGCTCAGCTTCCATCTTCGACAAGATTTCCTCGCCTGTAGCATACTGGCCCGTTTTGGTCTTTTTGGCGTTCTTATCGAGTTTCAGCTTGTCGAACAACACTTCACCCAACTGCTTCGGTGACCCGATATTGAAAGGTTCGCCTGCAATGTCGAAAATCTCCTGCTGCACTTGCCGCATGTCTATTTCCAGCGTGGCCGACAGTTCGGCCAGGGCATTGGTGTCAATCTTGATGCCTTCCAATTGGCCATGAAGAAAGGCCAGGATGTCTTCAATAACTGCTCCGGCTGTCACGGAGCGACCGGGATGGGCCAGCCAGGTTCCATTCCTCCTCTTGCAGGTTCTGAGTGGGTTCAAGGCGGGACTGAACGCATCGCGCGCATTGCCCTCCACGGCCTTACTGGGCCAGTCCGGGTAAAGGGCAGCAACTTCAACGGCACCATGGTCCCCCCCCCCCGCAATACCCCGGATGGGGACATTTTGGCGGAGCGGCAGACACCGAGCAGTCTCGGGATAATGAACTGATACACACAGTAGAATTGAATTGAAATGAAATATGGCTTCACATCCCGAATGCCGGACCAAGCTACCTCCGTCTCTCCGAAAGTTTGTCTAAAAAGTGCAGTTGGCGAACACCTTTGGGATCAGCAGGTTAAGTAATGCTGTTCTCATGTCAATCCTTCTGCTTTTTCTGCGTTAATAGAGGTCACCAAACCTAACCTAAAACATAGTCTAGCTGCTCGTAGAGAATGTTCAATTTGTTTAATAGCCCATTTCAACGACCTGGGGGTTTTTGGGCAGTATATTATGGGCTTGGGAGAAAGCTAATCGGAAAGGTGTGCAAAGGTGCGTTAGACAAACTTTCGGAGAGACGGAGGTAACCTCCTACACATTACGAGAATGCGCTGGCTGGAGCTCGCTGGCCAAAACCAGCAGCCACAGGCGAAGGGGTAGCACAATGGGGCCAGCTGCATTCCCTCCTCCCCGCAAGCCCGGGCTTCTTTCAAAGGGCACTGGACAGCCTCAGCAAGGTGCCTGGCAGTAGCCCGGGATAACGTGAGGCCCAGACCAACGCCCACAAAACTCGGCTTTTTCGGCTTTGCTTGTTTGCTTGCCACAAACATCAGACCAACCCACACTGCCCACATTCCCACATTCCTTCACCCCAACCAACACCGCACTTCCTACTATAGTAGCACCATACCGCACCGCACCATACAGTACAGTATCGTATCGTGCTTCACTTTACTTTACTTTACTTTGCTTTGCTTTGCATGCGGGCGTGCGTGCGTCGTCCGATCCCGCCATGTCATATGATCCAGTCTACGTCATCTGCCCGCATCAGAGGCTGGGCGCATTGAAAAGACGTGCAGAAAACCCCGCAGAATCCTCCCCGAGGCCCAGCATGCGGCATCTGGCGGGACGGAGATAAGCACAACAACAAGTGGACAGGACAGGACGTAAGCCGATGCTGCAGGTCTTACCTCTGGCAGTCTGGATGGCAGGATCACTACTGAGAGTCAGAGAGAGAGTGAGTGTGTGAGAGAGAGAGAGAGAGAGCTGTTCCGCGGTGAGCTTGAAGGGTGTTGTGGATGTGTGTCCACAATGGAGAGACAGTGTTCGTTCAATTGAAGACTGAGCCTCTCACTCGCGCGTTTTCTGTGCTTGCGGAGCCATCGCAGGTAAGGCAATACCTCCCGGGAATGAGTGATGCACCCTAGCAGTGACATGGGGTTTTACAGTAAAATGCGCTCTCTTCGTGAGGGCCACAAGCAACCCTACATAGGTGGTGGAAGAAATCCGATGAAGCCAAGCTAAAGAGATTTACGAAGTAATTCCACTTATTTGTGGGGTTTCACTCAATTTGCGTGCTCTACATAAGAATTGATGTCGTTACTTCGCAGGAATTGCAACATAATTTTTAGATTGTCTAAATTCATGAATCATAGTGAGCACCTAAAAAATTGCATTGAGCTTCATCAAAATCCTTTCACCATGTACAGAGTGGCTTGCAGCCTCACAAAGAGAGCGTATTTTGGTGCACCCTCCCCTCCCCCCCCCCAATCATTACCGGGTGCGTTGCCTTACATGTAATATTCCGTAGAGTAGACCGCAACAGCACGCCATCCGCCTACAAGAAGCGGCCATCGTAGCCCCAACGGGGAGAACTCAAAGACCTTTTTCCGCATCATAGGATTAGAGCTACCATCAAGTCAGGATTCTCACTAGCTTAGGGTAATCAATCATGGAGTGAGGGCTACCAAAAAGTTACCACAACCTCATGACCAAGACCTCACACAGCCCGAGGATCGTAGAGCCAACACATGATCATATCCCACCACATCGCAAACCCAGCAAATTTTACTCCTTGAAATTGACTACCTATCCTACTGCTCAATCCCCCAATCCCAGGGGAGAGCATACGTTTCCCAGCACTAGCAGGATAAAAGAATATCGTAGAGCCCCGCCAAGCATGCGTAACGAAGAGCATCATTCATCATTTTTCGACTTCGGACTCCTGGCTACCACTTGCTCGCAAGATCGCCAAACATGCTCCCGATATGACCCGTTAATGCCAGTTAGCCCCCTCCCCCCGATCCCCCCAAAGAGACGCATACGCCGCACGCTAGCCAGTCGCAATAGGCGACGTTGGAGAAACATTGCTTCTCGTGTAAAACTCCAAAACCAGTCCCTCGTATTTCCATGTCAAAGCCGGATAGGGGACCATCTCCACACCAAACAACCAACTACTCACGGGCTTTTGTTGTTCATGATGAGCACGCCCAAAGTCAATTCCGTATTTGAACAAAATAGTGCAGCCTTCTACGCCCATTCCTGAGCTCCCCAAGCTCAGCGCATAATCATTCCTGTGCACCTGCTGCTTAGCTCTTCACAACCTTGCCATGCGAGAGCTTTACGACCCAGCTGAGGCTAGCACGATTTGCTGATCCACGAGCTCTCCGGCAGACTTGGTGCGAATCTTCTGGACCTCCGGATAGCCTTGCTTCGTAAACAGAGACACGCCATTAGATCCAGTTCCGATGTCGTATTGTACGTCGAATGTCGATAAGTTTGCAAAAGAATTGATCATTTTTCATGTGAGCCCAATCCTCAATCCCGACAGCCTTGTGCCACAGATCATTCTTGGTCTGGTGCTTGTCTAACTTGCCAACCCAGTCTGACAGGTCGACCAACACATGCTATATATGTGCACAGCTGAGTTGGCATTGCCTTCAAGCCCATCCAAAGATGACGCCTAACTAGCTGAAACCGATGGGAAGCAGTCTCATTATGCGACACGAACTGCTCAGTACGATCGATGCGTCATAGCGGGATATCTCGCCACTCCATCGTCATCGGCTCAACCGCAGGAACATAATGGTGATTCGGCAATACCAGTCCCCTTCTTTTTTTTTTTCCTTCGGCCACAGGTCGGGCGAGAGGAGGGGAAAAAAAATCAAAGGACGCCGCTAACTCGGCAATGCCGTCGGCGCAGCCTACTCACTGGCGAGGACCGAACTCTGAGCTCGCGCCTTCATATGATTGGCCTGTGTCTCAAGACATTGCGCCATGAGACGTGTGACTGTAGGGACGTGTATTAGCAGCATTCGTACCAAACCATGACATGAGCGTGAAATAAAACCTACCAGACCAAACGGCCGACTGGTCAAGCATGTAGGCCGTAGCTCTCAAGATCTTGGCGGCGAACCCGTTGTGATCATCGAGCCGTAGACATGCATCCAAGCTTGAGTTCAAATTCCCTCGCATGAGATCCATGCTCATCTTCATTTGCGCCGAGTTGAGAACTTCTTGCAGCTTCGAGATGAGTTTGATGTCCTCTTCTTCCAAGAGCATGACGGCGGGTACTTGCTTCAGGTCAATATCATCCTGACCGAGGACGCCCAAGTATCTCCCTACGCGGTCCTGCAACGTCGCGATCCACTCGGCGAGGACCTGAGCGGAATCGAAGGCGCACATGGCCGATTGCAGGGGCAGCTCGCGGCTAGGGACGTCGGCGAAAGTCACACCGAGCTTGTCGGCCATGGAGAGCGAGTCGGCGGCATAGAAGGCGGCACTGCGCAAGCATCTCTCGCGTTTCGACACGGTTCGGCTCGAGAACTGCTGGGGAGACTGTGTAGCTTGGTTGGGTGTCTTCATGGGAACCTTGGCCGAAGAGAATACGGGCGAAGAGGACTGCGTTGGGGGGGAATCCACGAAGACGGAGCTAGCGCCAGAAGCATCGGATGGATCCGTTGAGTCGGCATTGGACACAGGAGAATGCTCCATGTGGTGAACCATGTCGGTCCCACGAGAGAGCTCCTCGGTCACGCCATCCCAGTCAAGTTGCCAAAACTTTTCCTTGCATCGCGACAAGTCGGCGTAAAGCCTAATGTAGGCCAGATCCAGTAAAGGAATCGAGTCGGCGGACAGAGGTCCCATGCCGAAGGGATTGGGTCGAGTCATGCTATGGTGGGGGTTAGTGGCCCAGGCCGTCTGCCAAGCCTTCAAAGCCGACTCCACATGGCGATACATCTTTTCCGTGTCCATCTTGCCCCCATGAGAAGATTGCCGAAGTTCCCAAATATAATTATGCAGCGCATTGATGAGCACGAGACAGCCAAACGTGCTTGGCTGTAGCTCCTTGCGCGAGTGGTCGTGAAACGATGTGGACATGGGCATTCCGTTGGACGTGGGAAATCTCCCTTGTTTCTCCGTGTTCCGCAGTAAATCGGACAAGGCTTCGAAAAAAGTCAACTGGTTGTGAGCAGCCACTCTGGTACCGCCCTTGAGCTGGAAGGCAGCCGCGCTCTCTACGGCGAAGAACTCCTCGTCCACTGGCAAGTCAATGTTGGCCAGCTGGGAGTTCTGGAAGGCTGGCGCTTGGTTGTATGCCGACACCAAGAGGCTGGACATGATGAAGATGGAGTGCAACGTTCGTTTGCGTGCTTCGGCCTGAGACCATCTGAGCCACTCTGCCTGCTCTTCCGACTCGGGTTTGATGGCCGCAGTCCAGCAGCCATCCGCATCGTTCTGCTCGATGACACTGAAGCTGGGGGAATCGAATCGAACGGCTACAAAGAGACCGGCAGCGTGGGCCAGGGTGAGCAAGTTGGACAGATTAGAAGAAGCCGATTCGCGTGAAGTCCTGTCAGCGCCATTGTGGCCGTAGATGACGTTGAGCAGCATGGATTGTACGAGCCAGAGCGGAGTGCTTGCCGAGTGATCATGAGAGAGCTGATTGGCCGCCTGCTTCTCCTCGAGGTACAAGTGGAGCAACCTCTTGGCGTCTTCGTAGAGCTCCTTGGATTGCGCGAGATCTTGTTCGTACATGGCACCAATGGCAGCAATGAAGAGCAGGAGACAGCCGCTACCGCCAGCCGCAGGGGTTCTATTGGGGCTCGAGGTTGGCGTAATGTTCAAAGATAACGTCGGGATATGCAAAAAGGGCAAGTGAGGATGAAAATATTGAATATAGGAGCCGACATAACGCTGCAAATCAAGGATACTTGGGAATCTCACATCACCGGGACTGCCTGCACCGGCTGAGGCCCGTGGGCTGCTGGAGCTGGGGTTTGTTAGGGCTGTGGCGGCAGATGAGTATCTGCGTGGGGCGAGGGGGTTGGTGGCAAAGGATTCGATGAAGGCGCCCGTCTGCGATGTTTGCGATGCCTGTAGTAATCCGCTCAATAATTCGTTCCTTGTGGCATCAGTAATAGTCAACTTCACTGACGACCCGGGAGTCTGGGGGGTCTGGGGAGAAGGACCCGGGTGAGGCCCATGTAAAGATGTAGGAGTGTCGGGTCCCGTTCCGAAACTGAGGGCTTGGCTCATGGTGTTTTGCGCATGTACTTGTACTTGCGCTTGTGCCTGCGAATGTGAATTCGAATGCGAATGCGAACGCGAGTGCGATTGTGAGCTCAACGACTGCATCCCGGAGGCATTCATTGAGCTCATGGTGGGTGGGGGCGGAGAGAATGAAGGCTGGGGAGACACCGACATCCCATTGAGCATGTCCCGGTAGACTGAACTAGTCAGATCCATAGAGAAGGAGTTGCCGCTGTTGTTGTTATTGTTCACCTGTGGTGGTCCCATGATAGAAGGCTGCCAAATTGATGATGTGACATTGGTAGTATTTGAGGTATTGGCGGCAGTGGTGGGAATAGAGTTCATGGGACCATCCAGCATGACATCACTAATACAACTCTGGCTGGTGTTGCTCAGGGAAGAGGGAGAAGACCTGCCAATGGCATTGCTGTCACTATTGTGGCCGTGGCTGTGGCTGCCGTTGTTGCTGTTGTTGTTGTTGTTGTGGTTGTTATTGCCAGTATGATTAAAATTGTGATTCTGATTGTGATTTTGCGTGTGAGTGTTAGTATTGTTATTGTTGTTGTTACTATTGCTGTTGTTACTGTTGCTCAGGTGGTGGTGGTTGTGGTTGTTATTACTGTTATTGTTGTTGCTGTCGTTGGAGTTGATATTGTGGTTGTGATAGTTATTGTTGCCATTACCATTGCCATTGCCGTGGTTATTGTTATTGTCCTTGAAAGAGACATGTTCAAAGTTGGCTATCCATTCAAACGTATCATCGAATTGGTGACTAGTGGGCAAATCAGCGAGGCTATGGGCGAAGGAAGAGGAATGGTCAAGAGCCATCAAGTGGGGGGACTCGGTGTAGTGGGGGGACTCGGCGTAATGAGGCGACTCGGTGTAGTGGAGAGCGTTGGGGTTAATGGTATTATTGGCCGGCCCAAAGAAGAAATTATCGCATTCATTCGAAGTCTCGTAGCCAAAAGTGAAAGCAGGGGCGGTACGAAGACTACCAAAGTCCATGCCTAGATTGTTCAGCCCATTGGTATCTAATCTTGGCAGGCCATGGTGCATTGCCCGTTGACCCATAGAGGCTGACATGCCAGACATGCTGGACATGGGAGCAAAGCCATGATCCAGTCCATGGTGTTGTAGGGGAACGCCTGCGATACTTGCATGACGGCTATGACTGGGATGATGAGAGTGGTGTTGATTCTGGTTCTGATTGTGCTGTTGTTGTTGTTGTTGTTGTTGTTGTTGTTGTTGTTGTTGTTGCTGTTGTTGTTGCTGTTGTTGTTGTTGTTGTTGCTGATGTTGTTGCTGCTGCTGCTGCTGCTGCTGTTGTTGTTGTTGACCTGACCGATGATGGCCTCGTCCAATAGATAATGGGTCCATGTCAAGAGAAGTAGCAGTAGCAAGCATTTGCATAGCAGCAGGATCAATGTGGCTGATGGTATTGGCGCGAGGTCGCATGGGGTTGCTATCGTTATTGGCGGGTCTGTTGGTGGTCCTCGTAGTACCGGTAGTAGTTGTATTGGTGGCAGTAGTAGCAGAAGACGTATTCGAATGAGCCATGCTATTCTTCCGAGCACGGCTTTGGTTCGTAACTAACCCCGTGCCCGTCGTGCTCTCTCGCCGCGCTCGAGGACGCGAAGAAGGGGTCGTGGTCTGATGCAACTTTTGCTGATGACGCAGCAGCAAATCTCGACGAGCGAAACATCTCGTACACTCGGGGCATTCGAACGGCTTCTCCTTGGTGTGCGACCTTTCGTGACGCTTCAAATGCTCCAACCGGGCAAAGCAACGGCTGCACGTTTGACAAACATGAGGCCGTGGCTTGTCTGTCTTTGGTGGAGGGATATTCGGCGGTGGCCTGGTATTGACTGTGATCGACCCTGCAGGAGAGGAAGAAGCAGCAGTAGCACATTTCAGATTAGCAATCGTTTCATACTTCTTTTTGTCCTTCTCCAAGTAAATCCTTTCATCCACAACACTTGTTGTTTGCTGGGTTTGGCTAGAGGGAAGGATAGAGGGGGGAATAGAGGGAGAGGAAGCATCGTCATGACACGATCATGGGTCCAAGGGAGTAGGGTTGGTAGTAATCATGGTTGGTAGTGGTTCGTCAATAGTAAATAGGAACAACAACGACAGTATTAAAATCCAAGGGTTCCATACCAACACCAGCGACAGCGCTACTGCCATCGTCAGGAACTACAGCTCCATTGCTCCCGGTACCAACCGTCGACATTGGCGAATCGGACATGGCCATGACACCGCGAGACACGACCGATAACCAACGAAAACCCTACCGCCGGTACCGACGATGCCGACGTGCCTAATAACGCTCGACAACGATGACGCCCTACTACTCGCGAGCGAGTAGCCACTGTTCAATGAACCACAGAGCTCGCAGAGGATTCTTCACGATCCCAACTCTCAAGGTGGAAAGGACTATCGTAAGCGACCGAGTTTGCGGCTGCTCTATTGCTCACTGCGAAAGGCCGTCAGTCGTTCTACTAAAAGGTGGGATGGTGGGATGGTGGGCTGTGGTGGGCTGGTGCTGCAAGCTGTAGGGTGGTCTGTACTGTAGGTAAGCCAGCCCGAGAGGTAAATGGACAAGCTATCCGTGCACTCGATACCGCTACGGTAACATTAATTGACAGGTACTTCGTACTTTACAGTGTGGTCCATGGTCCGATCAAGGGTCTAAGGTCTGTGTGGGCAATGTGCAGTGGCAGTCTTGCAGTCCTGGGCTTGGAGTCTTGGAGTGAACTGACCACTCATAATGTCCGCCGACGCCCGAAGCTTCGCCCAGTCCAAACGAGGCCTGCTCCGACCTGCGATGATAATTGTACTGTACTCGCTGCGTGCCACCCCAGCTTGTGAGTCGCCTAATCCGTCTTTCTTGGACCCTGGCCCTGTCCACGGCAATGCCTGCAGCTGGGGCGCGGCCACCGACCCGATGAACACTATCGCAAGCCGTGAGCCGGAGCCGACGCGTGCCAGAAGAGCCGTTCCCGATATCGCGTTCGACCGAATTAAGTAAAGACTGTCGAGCCGGCTTGAAGTATCTTAGAGCGATGAGACGGAGGGAGGAGAGAACGAGATAGGAGAGAGGACCGTGGTGAGAGGTTATAACTAAGTAACAGATGGGATCAAATCGCTACCGGTTGGTAACGAGATAGTTTGATAGACAAAGCCTGCTGTGTTGTCTCCGCTACTGGCAACCTGGGAGGTCAGCAGAACGAGATGCTGAGAGTTTGTGCCACAGAGCGAGCAAATCTGCCTTAGCATACCTGCTCTAATGTCGTTGCTCCGTCCCGTCTAATAGCGCCAGTAGAGTAAAATTCAAGGGAGGAAGGTCGCATCCTCCCCACAAGAGACTAAAGATTGGAGTGATCACCGTACTCCGGCAAAGCGCAAGAGGCAGCCACAGGCGACTTGAAACGCTAGTATTGTGAGTCGCTGTCCACGTACCTTGAACAGACCGTGTAACTGGTGGCAGGTGGGATGCTCGGGTAAGCAGCCAGACAAGATGATCTCAAGGAAAGCGTTGCGATCCATGTTGAGGGATTTGCCAACGCACCATGTCATTACTTTTGTAGCTAAGTATCTATCTGACAGGCAGCGGCTTGAATTACGGCAGCTTTTGCTGATACCGGTAGCAACTCAACAAATCCCATCTGAAGTCAGCTTCGTCATGTCTCTCTCCCATGATGGAATCCACTATCGTATTGATTCAAAAGAGCTCATTAGCATCAGGAGCTGACAACTCAAGCTTTACGCAATTGCTACAGCTAGGCCAGGCAAGCTATCGCTCGCCAGAGTAGTCAATTGGCGTGTTGCCTCGACGGTGGCCGGCCGGTGCCTGTTAAGCCTGAAAGAGCTCAACGGCTCAAGAACGGCTCCCCTTCACGTTCAAGCATCAAGCAGCCAGCAAGGCTGTGCTCCATCTCACCTGCTTCTACCGCAACTACCGGCGCTTACGAATATGATAGGTCGGCATGGTAATATTGAGTAACTTCAACGTTTTCCACAGAGTTGCAAGCTAGACTACCTACTCCGTACCGTAGGTCGAGTGCTCACCTCTTATTGTAGATAATCTCTCCGGTAGTATCCTCTGCTGGTAGCTACCAGCCTCATCACCCCGTCACAGCCTCGAGTGGCATTGGGATGTTGGTCGAGCAGGTATTTCTTCCTTGCACACCCAACACGGAACAAGAACCTGGCCTCTCAGTAGGTACCGGTAACGCGCAACATCATCACAAGCCAAATGCTGCCGGTAGAGTAGCCGTTTGAAATTTCAATATGCGACAATGCCCTGACATTAGCCCCCAAGAACGTGAGTACATAGTATAACTCTCAATATTGCGTCAGCTTCAGGAGTTCAAGCTCGGACGGTAATCCCGGTGCCGGAATTACGACTATCTCCGTTCTTCCGAAAATCTGTAGTCAAAACACTACCATAAGTTGCTCACCAGGTCTAAAATCGACTTTCTGGTCTAGCCCTCTCGTCCCTTGGGGTAGGCCAGGGCACTTGAATAGGGAGTTTTTTTTTGTTAAATAGGGAGGGTTTTTTTTACGGTACTTCAATTAGCGAGGGGCACCCACCAATTAAGCAAATATTTCATTACCGATATTTAAAAAAAAATCCCCAATCAAATGCCCTGGCCTACCCCAAGGAACGAGAGGGCTAGACCAGAAAGTCGATTTTAGACCTGGCGAGTAGGTGTTCTGGCGTCGCACTGCCTACACAGTTCAGACATCCCGAACAGTGGAAGTAGACGACCTCAAGTTACATGTGAGGTTTCGAATCAGCCCTTGGGAGCCAGGAAGTTCTCTTGGGAAATCTTTCGAGTAATAGTTATCCACACTCAAGCAGGGCGTACCCTATCAACAATATTTACTTACATAGCTGCCATGCATTTATACACTAATCAGATGTAATTCGATGCGACACCCGCTTTTTTGCATGGCGCCTGTGGTAAATCCCACCAATTTGCCAGCACTCCAGATGAAGGCATCGATGTCAATGAGCCTCTAATGCCAGTGCTCAATACGATGTCACCAATGGAGATCCTAGCCAGTGGATTCAAAAACTGATGCGAATTGAAAAAATGGATGGTGATGATGCTGCTAATATTTTGGTTAGCACCAGGTCAATAGACTTTATGCAAAAAAGCGTATGTCACCTTGCATTACATCTAAGATTAGTTAGTGCACTAGTGCATGGCAGCCGCTTCGTATGCAAGTAAACATCGTTGATAGGGCACATCCTGCTTTAGTTTGGATAGCTAGTAAAAGCTTGTACTCGAAAGATCCCCCCCAATAGAACGTCCTGCCCTATCCGAGGCCTGGCATGCAGCTATCAGCGCCGGCAATTCTACCTCCCACTTGTCAATTTCCGGCCTGAGCCGACTCAACAAATTGGCAGGTTCTGACAGGCCGGCGCCACGTCGCTATCAATCACATCCCGACCCATTTCGCATTACCAATTCGAGTACTGTGTAGAGATGATGACATTTGCATCCGTTCTTTGCCTCACTGATGCCGTGGTGCATGTTGTCGCCGTGAGAATGGCTGCTCAAGCAAATCAGCTTCCAGCTTCCATGCACTTATCCTGCATGCACGGGGGAGTCATGGAGAACGTTGGCATGTAACCTGGTATCGATATCAAGTTCAGCTTCCGTTTCGATGTTCGAAGAGAGCCAGGGCATGTTTCTCTTGCTGCTTTGGTGCTCGCTAACACGACCATCTGTCTGGTCTCTCCGGACATGGTCGTTTCGCGGATATCTTTCTGATGGCCGGCCAGTTTGTTGAGGAGGAAGGTCACTGCAATTCGCTTCTCGTGTGCACATGACCAAATATTTCCATCCAACTGACGCCCCGCCAGATAAACACCATGATCAAGAACAGGTTCCTTAAGGTATCAACAACACCAATACCACCTTTCCTTCGCTAGGGGGGTATTGTGCGGGCAACTTCTCAAGTCCATACAGATATCCACTCCCGGATTCTATGTAGTATACAAGACGAGCCGTCACGGTCACGCTGATCAGACCGATTATGCTGCTCAACTCGCACGGGTGTTCCCAGTGCGTCCTCTTCATCCTCATCTCCTCGGAATAACACACCAGTACGGTGTGTCTGATGCTACCGGTCTGGGTGGAAAATCAGGGAGGGCCCTTAAAAGATGGAGGACAATAGGGCACAGGGGGCCCGGCAGGACGGCAGAATAATTGTGAGCTGTGAATGGCTGACTGTCTGGGCTGCCGCGTTACAGATTCGCGATGAGCGCAGCTGCACGAGTTTTCAGGGATTACAGGTGCCTGGCTCCGTCACCAGCGTTGAAAATTTGCTTAGCTGCAGGATACTTGCTTCACACGACTCTCAGATGGCTTTCTTGAGGTACCGATGTCTCATTGAAACAGACCACAGTGCTGTGTAAAACACGCCGATTGGCCAAATGTGGTGGTTCTGACCGGGAAGATGGACGGGAGGAATGTCCTCCCTACATGAGGTACGTACTGCATGCTGGACAGATGCAACTGCCATGTGATATGAACTGCTTGAACCTGAGCATTCTGCCGACGAGCTGCTCGAACAAGATGGCAGGTAGTCTACGCCTTTCTGGACATTGGGTATTAACTCAAACACCAGCAGTGTTTTCATTTGGAGATGCAGAGTCGTATGAAACTTAACACTGATTAGTTAATACCGATAACCTTTGCCTACGTTACCTTCCCTCGAGGAGAATACGTGGGTCAGACCAACGGTTTAACAGTGAAACGAAACCCATGTAAATGCGGGCCGTAAGTTAAAGGTTTTTCATCGGAATCAATGTGCAAAACTTCTCATCGCCAAGCACAATCCCATACCGCCGCAGGTTTCCACCCTTCGCACGGAGTACCATATATTCCGAGCATCACTGGACAATTCCGGGACTGCAAAAAGTGTGGAGGATCGGCTATCAGTCAGACAGACTACTGTGTAATCAGTACACGGCGATCAACTTGGATACCTGTTTACAGTGGCAGGGATCGACTACTTGTGGTGTCCCAAAGATGTGCTATGCACTCACTAGCTCAGAATATTCAGACACCGCAAATGTGCAAGCCTCACAACGGGAAGCTCTTGAATTTGTCCTTGAGATTGATTACCTAGTAGGTTGGTCAATCTGCACGTTTGAGCGATTGGCGACTAGAACCGAATCTTTACACAAATTTATGTGGTTCCGGAATACTACGAAGTTCAATGATGCTCAAATCTGGTGTTCGAACCAGATCTTAACGGCTTGTTGAAAGCTCGGATTTGACTGCGGCGGTACTTTACTGTCCGTGCAGATAAGGGCCGGATGCCCAGTATCAGCCCCATCCGTGCTCCAAGTCCGTGCTTCTCCCGCCGGCCAACTTACTGTGGGGAAAACGTGGCAATCTAAAACACCCAAAACTTATTACCGGTGACAAAGATTTGATCCACAGTACAGTACAGTACCGGTATCTTCCACTCTACCACCTGGAGCGTGACAGCCAAAGCCGAACGATCAGATTATCAACCGCAGCCAGATTAACTGCGAACTGACTACGGTCGGTAATCTGACCGTCCGGCTTTCGTTGTCACGGCTCCAGACCACCAGCATTTTCGACATCCGGTATCTATGTCTGTGCACGATATCAAAACTTGAAATCATCGCGCGGCTCCGGAATACCTGGGGCTGCACAACCGAGAGAGCCCTCCCCACTGATCCTTTTACGCTGTGTCGATTAAAAAAATATGGTGAAAACTCAGCGTTTCAATAATTGTTCTGGCCATGTAACCCGTGGCCTTTCGAACTTTCGCGTCTACCTACAGCGATCCTGTGCATGATCATGGGCACAACAAATTCCAGAAATACTGTTGAGCGTAAATATCATAGGGATATTGGGAAGATGGAGTTTCACCATAAATACAGTACTCCGCCGTGTTTTCCAGAGCCAAGTCCCCATTGAAGATGGGACGATACCAAGGTAAATTTTGTTTCTAGCGGGTAGACCGCTAGGTGCCATTGCTACTCCAGATACAAAGTACATAGTTGTATTGACGTTGTTCTCATCTACCACCTCCTGCGATAGAAAATCCAAACCCCTCAAATCGGCTTACATTCATACCATATATTGGATAGAGAAGAAGGAAATCATATCAACTACATGAGAAGCTATTCAGCTCAGGCAATCATCCAATTGTTCCTGATGCTCATCTTGTTTGTTTCTCTTTTGCTTGGGATCTATGGTTTGTCCACAAAACCGAGCATCAATTTTTCTCAACACTGCAAAATCGAAAGCGATCTTGGTATCATATAAATATATCCCTGATTTTCCAGGGTTGCTTGGATACCACGTGAAGATCTTTCTCACGCAACAGGCCGTTGACGTGACCACCCTCGAGTTGTGCAAATCCATCGGATGCTTCAGTGGCAGTGCGTTCATGATTAGAGGGTAACAAAAGTCTTTCCACTCTAATCTACCATCCTATTCATCTGATTAACGACTAGCAAGTTTTATTTCATGAACGTTGTTTTTCATCTCCTCGTCAAGACTCAAGCATCTCGTACCAACCCTGCCACTGCCAGCAACTGCTTTGCCAAGCATCCGACGCAACACTAGTTTTAACACGCAGAACACCCTAGCCGAGTGTGGCCACCCGGTCAGGTAAAGACGCATCAAACAAGATCGTATTTTTTCGGGAACCGAATCATATTGAGGTTTTTATCATTCGAGTCCCAATCGGGTCTAGTAAGGTCTTTACTCGGTTTCTATCCAAGTTGAGAGGTTGGAACGAAACTCCCTTCTTTTACGCGCTAGGTTCTTACCCTTGGCCTCGCCCTTCCACTTACATCATTCTGCTCGGTGTTACTGACGTCCTGACCAGCTATGTTGGAAAGTCTGTCCGGAACACACCCGTTAAAACCGCACACTAACGCCCAATTTCGCCGGACAAGCCGTCTTCCACATTAGTCCTTGACCACCTGGAGGAATAACAGGTTTATCGAACCAGATCAAATCGTGCCGTAACTTCATCAAATCAGTGCTCGGCTCGATTGATTAGCTTTGATGAGCCACACTGCCCTAGCCCTAGCCCTTCCGTTTATCATATCTCATGGTAAGGTATCCTCACTGCGTAGTATAGTGTTGACGATCCCCCATCCACTTTGGATACGGTAGGTGCAGTAGGTTCTCTCGCTCAAGTTTCCATGGCTGAAAAGCACGGTATTCGTTCTGCAAGCTCCCATTCAACCAAATTAGCACATTCCGCCGCGTCAGAAACGAGGAAAGCCCTTGCTGTACTGTACGCTGGAGGGGTCTACAGTACGTACATAGTAGTTGAGGGCCCCGCCAGCTCAGCATCAGCAGAAGTCCCTTTGCAAGGTGCATCACCCGCATCTAAGCGCCTGCATACATATTGCGCTAATGCAATGTGACTTGACCGACGTCCTTGCCGCCGCGAGGCACTGAAAAAGTAGAACCACGAGTGAGGCCTGAGGGCACCGTGTTGCATGGTATATTTTCTCACTGGCCAAACGTTTGGGGATGGGAAGGCAAAAAAGATTATAGGAAGGCGCACTACGGAGCACCGGACGGATTGCGGCGCAGTATTGGGCAACTATTGGGTTGACTCTTGAGTGACGAGTTCATGTCTTTTGCGAAACCTTGTAAGCGGACTGCGAGTAGCTCTTGATTACAGAAACCAGAAACGAACAGGCAATTATCGCAGAGACGATTGACATGGATTGAGGCTGTCAAGTCGATTGAGTATTCTCGGCATTTTCTGCGGGCCGTAGTTGCAGTTCCGCTGTACTGACCCGGATTGTTCATAGTCGTTGTCACCTCATCTTTCCGAAATTCTGTAAGATATACAGCTTCCGCCAGTTAAGTGGGATGATCCTCTACACTATGGTGGCATCACCATACGAAATATCTACACCATAGCCATAGCTCCCAATTAAACAATTAAAACTCGAAGACAGTTTATCAGCCATCAAAGTGTAGGTTCACGAAATACAATTAATTTCAATTGGTAAGATGTGGTTGGTGGTGAAGCCCAGGTGGAGGATCTGCAACACCAGCAGCCAGCTAGGCGGAATAAATTCACAGTCGGGCGGATCGCCCCTGTATTTGGGTGGTGATCTATCCGGCTTTAGATTCTTTCCACCCGCTAGCTATCTGAGGCGGGGTACAAACTATCACATCCCGCAACAGGTAAGCAGAATCTCTTCCATCAAAAACAAAACAGAAGAAAACATAGCCTCTCAACTATTGAGATAGTTGTGCTACAAGTTGATGACTACTACTGACACAGAGCACGATCGATTATAAGAACGTGAAGCTGGGTGCCGAGTTGAACTGGGCTTACTATATCTTGAATATATTCTAGTCTCGCTATAAGTCTATCCCGAGCTCACTGGTCTATGCGTTTCAATCCGTATTTCATGATGATTCCTCATTGCATACCGCCATCCTGGCTCCAAACGTCATTCAACGCCCATCGACTCCAGGCCTTGGATCAGCAGACCCATTCCGTTTGAATCACAATGGCCTGCCTCATTTAATTTTTCCTGGCCTCGGTAAAGAAGCCTTGGTGTTGCTCTGGGTGACTCTTCTCCACGTTGCCTTTGATCATCTTCTTCATGAGCATGTTACTGTCGATAACGACAGCCTCCTCAAGCTTGCCCCCAACGACACGCCATGCGCTCCGGATGTTTATGGTGCCTGTGGGTGCGCGACCCTCGACCAAGGCGTCGATTCCGTCCATTTGATTCACCAACGTCAGCTTGTACGTCGTCTGGCCGATGGGCTTCTTATCTACCACTTCATAAACGCATGGGACGCCCGCCGCTGTTGAGGAGCCTGGGCTCTCGGCTTTATATGAGATGAGCTGCGGGCATGTGATGCGAATATATGCATCATGGTTTTGAAGCGCGGCGGTCAAAGCCTCCACTTTGATATCAGCGGGGATTTGGGATATGACAGTTGTCTCGGCCGGCATCGTGTGAATGAAATGTAAGGTATGGAGATGTATGAAGAAATATGGTGTTGGACCTGAATTTCAAGGGAGAAGTCGGCTCGATTATTCAAGCGAAAGATGCACACTGAGTAAAAAAGGTGGGTTGAAGAGCCGAAATTTGGAGAACACTAGTGGGATCGAAAGTTGTGATAAGGGTGGGCGTGATGTGCGTAGTTCAACTCACCAAAGAAGGACCATCATTTTTATAGAAGTCCCACCATCTCAACAATGCACATAATTCGCAGCCCGTGCCGTGGCTTAAGCGCTCCCAAAGTCAGAGCACAGGTGCGTATTGAACTTTCTATCTCAGCTGCATTAACATGGCTAAGGTTTCCCTTACAAGAACTAGTTGGAGAATCCTATTGAACGAATGCAATGGTAACGTTGGTCCTATTCAAGGCATACGTAGTAAATCTTTGGGTCTACGGACATATTTCCTTGCGTCAATGGGTTGGCGGTGCTGCTTGCGTTAACGTGTGTAGATAAGGTAATAGACAATCTTACAACCTGAGCGAAGGATTGGAAAGTGTTCGTAATCATCCTGAGCAGGTCGCACAGGATCCTTCCGATCTAGGGGTACAGCCTTTTAACGGCATTATTGCGATCCTTCGACTTTAAACCATTCCTTTTGGTCACCAGCCACCCGCAATTCGTCAGCCGTCAGACGGGTATGAATGGGGTTTCATGTGCCTCCATTACATCGCCAATAGCTACCGGTTTGATAAGAAGGCTGTCTAAAATTACTGTGTAGCATTGCTGGCAAGGCGCCGAAGCGGCAGTCGTGATGCTGCACATAGCATCATAGTCGCATCGCCAAGCAGTCTATCGTCTCTGACATCATCGCTAACGCTATCTCGTTACGTGTGCTCAAAGGTGTTGTACGGCAAGCAAAACGGGGGGAAACGGAGGTCAAGGTTTCGACTTTGATGAGGAATTACGTATTGGTCTAGGCGCGCGTGTCAAAGTTTTGCGTTTTGCTTGGAGACACGAGCCCGCTGAGAGAAGCCGGTTACCATCTAAATTAAAAAATTTGCCAAGAAACAAAAAGTTCGATCTTGCGGCACTAGAAACTGGCTCTTGTGCAACTAAATCATGTTTAAATTCCATATGTCGACCCGTCTCCTTTTTGAAATGTGAAGCTTTTCCCTCAACCGAACTCGAAGTCATTGTTTTGATCATTCGTTCTTGACCACCTTGCCACGACCAGGAATATCAGGATCAGCGCCAACCCGAAAACTGAAATCTACCACGCCTACTAATTTACTCACTGTTTCCACCATACCCGCTATATCATCACAAACCAATGTTCCGCAAATCTGCAGCACTGCAAACTCCGCATACCCATTTTCGGCCATGTTCTTGGCATCCAGTAAGCTCGCCCGCCCCTCTGCCTTGTCTCCCTTTTCTGCCTGGCTCGCTTCTAAGGCCCGAAGCTGGTGTGTCAACTCGTAGGGCCGTGGCAATGGAAGATGTGGTGGGAGCGAATTACCGGATTGAAGGGCGTTTGAGAGGATCGTTAGGGTTGAGATAACTTGGTGCTGCGTAGGTGTCACTTGACTGAGGAGAGTTGAGAGGGTTTCGATCCATGGCATGATCGCCTCTTCGCCGCTCTCTTCTGTAGCATTTTCTTCAGAAAGCTCTTGGCGATTTGGTTTATCCGCCGTCTCTACCAGCGATTGCCCGTTGCTATCCAACACTGGAGGAGGCGTCACTGAATACGCCATGAGTGATAGATATGACGTTACGCGCACAGCACGTTTCGCAACGTCTTCGTAAAGGTCAGCCGGAAAGGCTCCCCCAACAGTTGCCTCGAAGCGTTGCCAATCGTTATGTCGATGTAAAGATGGCAGCAGTTGCATCAACTTCCCAAGAACCTTGCGTCGTGCCTTGGTCAAATGATGCAAGGCTGCCTTATTGATTGCAAGGCTTTCCGTCCCAACACCATTAAAATGTACCTTGAGTAACTGATTGACGACATTGTAGTAATTCGCGAGGTAGTACAATGTGCCTGAGAGTTCGTGACGCAAATAAGTCCGGTCGCTCAGTGGTGATGGGAAGATGGTCCATATCCACGCTACAAAGCAACCGCCAACTACCGTGGCGACGCGATAAGGGGCGAGAAGATAGATGCTGTTTGATTAAATGCATCAGCGAATACACATTACCGTAATTCTCGGGCTAATTCTCGAATTCGACTTACGGATAGACAGGCTGACCACTCGATTCCATGGCTGGAACGCCCAGTTTCCTGACTTCAAGCTCATAGCCCACAATGAGAACATGTGTGACCATGCACAAAATAACCCCAGGCAAGTATTTAGGGTACTTGAGGAAGAAATAAAATTCAAGGAAGAGAAATAGGAATAGGAAAACGATGATGCCTATGGTATTTTCGTCAACGATATACCAGTTGACTAACGCCATGATCATTCCTAACAAACTACCGCCGATTCTGCAGAGGAAACCATAAGTCGACTGACCCGAAGCTGTCGATAGAGTTGTCATTAGATATTTTTTATGATGCATGGCAGTGATAGCTCGACTTACTCTCGGTCATTCCAATAGCGATGATAATCATGGACCACACCAGCCTTTGTTTTCGGAAAAAGACGTAGCTGTTCTCTAAAAACCCTATGATGGCTATGGTCATGGTAGCCAAAGAGACACGGAGACCAAAGGCTGATTGAGGACTTGAAATGAACTTGGATATTGATCGAAGGCCATTACCTATTCGTTGGAAATTGTTGGCTGGTGGGAGGTGTTCTGGATCTCTGCCCTTTCCTGCGAAGCCCTCGCCCAACGCCATGATGCCAAAACATGAATCCAAAAGATCCGCGCTGGTATCCAGCAATGCGTCGCTCTCTTCAATGATACTCGTACACCATTTGCGTATAATCTTGGACTTGGGTAGTATGAGCCTCTTCTTCTCCATAGTCCCGTTTGTGACCTTCGAGTCAGCGTAGGTGACGAATTCCTGAACCGCTTCTCCAGCTTCTTGCATCTGGCACTCGTCAACTTTACTTGAGTATTGTGTTGTTCGATGAGCGCAACTCACCAGCTTCTCGATGTAAAGTAGGAGATATAACTGGGATTGATCCCGGTTATGTTGTTCTGCATCAATATCCGTGTCCGGTAGTGCAGCGTCAAGCAAAGACTGATCATCTGTGATCATACCGCGTTCTTTAGCCCAAGTCTTAAGAATCCGGTACCGTTTTTCTTTTGAAAACTTGAGTTTCTCTCCCAGAATTTCCATAAATCCTGGATTCCCAGGCTCAATCAGATCACCAGTTGCTTCGATATCACCTGGCTTGACCCGCTTGGATTTAAATATAGGGAGCAGCTCGAGTTGTAGCGCCGCATGCAGTAAGCCCTGATCCATAGCATCGGCTAAACATTCGAAGGGGTCATGCAGCTGCTTCATGACTTTGAGAAAGTTAATAGTGTAGAGATGCAATATGGCTTACGAATCGCCTCACCTTCATTCCAGACTCGTTTTTCCTCCATCTTCTTTGCAACTGTGTCTGCAGGTGTATGCTCGTCTATAGCCCATCCGCGTTTCCTAGCTATCAGAGGAGTGAGTAGAGTTATGATATGATCAGGTTTGGGTATATTTGTAGTGGGCTGAGTCTCTCATGTCTGGTTTCATGAGGGGATTTGAGAGTGGAATTAAAGAGGGGTAAGATGAACTCAGCCTACGTACCGATCCTTTGAAATATGTCGATGATTGTACTGATCCCAATGATGGGTATAAAACAACTCCGGATATGGCGAAAAATTTCTTTCCAATCGTTCCCATCGAGTTTATCATAGGCAAAGTCGCGCTTGGTGAACGGCATATCGGCTTGTATCTTGCCTACCAATTCTTGCAGCGAGGACACGGTCTGAAGTAAGCTTTCTGCTTCCACTGAAACTTGTGAGCTGATTGCTCTTGATGGATCTCTGCTGGAACTTTTGCCCTTCGACAAGAAGCTGGCGTGAGGGTTCGTATCTGCCGAGATAGCGAACATATCTTCCCGCTCAAGACTCTGGAGATACTGCTTCTCTTGTCTGACGGCCCCTCGCAAGAGCATTATGACCCCGCGCATTTGAAGATGTGTGATCTGGCGACTTGGAAATGGAAACACGAACAAAGCAGTTCCCGTTGCGATGGCAAAGCCTGATAACATGGCAACTAAGATCTGCTTGATAATGGCTTGTAGCGTTGCATTGCTCGTTATCCAGACAGATGAGGTACATGAGATGTTGACCACGATAGAAAAGCTTACGACTGGCAATGCCAAAGTTGGATACTTAGCACGCAGCAGGTTCGCCAGCCAGATCACTGCAAAAAGCCACAAGCCTCCAACGGCTGCTTGGGAGGCATTGTAACCGGTGGTGTGACCCGTACCGCTATACAAACGCGCCTGCAGAGCAGACCACATGATCAAAATTGATCCAGCCGCCCCAATACATGCGAATAAAACGCTGAGAGAGACTACTTGGGCGAATTTCCCACGGTGCTGGACAGGCATAGATAGGATACCAATGCTAAGTTCAGATTAGTGACTCTGATCCGGAGCTGCGCCCAAAGGACAACATCTGTCACAGCCCCCTCCGATCCACCTACTCAGAGGAGGCTCCAAAGAAAAATTCAAATTTCCCTTCTGGGTCTTCATTGGAGATAGGGGCTATCAAATCAAAGCTACGCTAATCTCTCACGTATCACAAAACTAGGGCAGAACGAAAAGTGTACAAATCGGTAGAGCAAACTCACATAGCGGCCAGATACCCAACACTCACGAAGAGTTTGGCCACGGGCGTCGCCTGAAAGATGGCGATGGCGATGGTCGGCGGCATAGCACCCCTAGGCCTAGTTAGTAAGTATGATCCACAGCTCAACTCATGATGAAGGCAGCGAACTTGAACATAGCCTTGAGTGTAAAAATATCAAGGCCCAGTTTCATGAGCAAACTCTTCGCCCGTAGCCGGAGCCGGGCTGCCATTAATCGAGGCGGGACCGTATCTCGTGTCCGCTGTCGCTGCGGGAGGGAGTCACCCCGGGTTTCTTTACCCTCTTCATGACAATTTCCGATGCCATTATCACCGATCCCTGGGGTCTTGTTTTGCGAAGGATCCATGAATTGCAACACGCCCGTGCCACAACGGGTGGAATATGTCAAACCAAGGTTGAAAGAAGCACATCAAGTTCCAAACAGGGCGCTTAGTCTACTGGAAACCGAGAGCCTTCTGGTTAGTCGGCATGCCTCTAAGCCCTGACTTCACCCAATAAACTGGCGCGGCTAGGGCACCGGTTTTTGCCAGAGAGAATGCCTACCGCATGAGACATGCCTGGCTACTGGTGTCAATCCCGAAACAAAAACCGCTTGCCTATAGTAGTAAAGTATATATGCGCTGGAATTGTTAGTTAGTAGTAGCTTTCATGTCTATCTAACCCAGTTCTTACCAAGAGAAGATTTACCGGCAGTGGAAGATAGATAGTGTCCACTGGTGTAATGTCGGTTTCGGACCTGGCGGCTTCTAGTAGGGGTATAGATTCTCTTTTGTTTAAATCAGGTCCGCTATCGGGTTCGCTGGTTTCGCCCACGCTCAATCCAAGTTCATTAGAGTCACGACGCGTATTTTCATCGCTGAAGATCAAATTGGTATCTCCCAAGCCCAGGTCCACTCGAAATGCTCCCGCCTCCATACACAGTAGATGCGCCATGGGTAGGGGTAGAATGCCACTCATTGGTCCAGGCTCCTTAGCAGCTAAATTAGCACAGTACGCAGAGCGTGCTATTCTGTAAGGATACCGGTACCGAGAGCCGAGCACATGGCAGATAGCAGAACGCCCGACTGATGAGGCGAGATTACGGCCCAGGAAACTGAACACCGCGGATACCGTACCCTACCGGTATCCAATTCATCGAAACCCAAGCTACAGCCCAATTTCTCAGGATCACAGTTCGCATTAGCTGGCATTCCCAGGGCTCCGTCGGTTGATTCTTGTGTTAGTAGGAGCTCGCGACTGTAACACTAAATTCAAGCGACGGAGCTCCGACAACTGAAGACACCGTTGTTTTAGGCATACCTAGGCCGAATCCGGGATCGATCCTCCATATAGAAGTCTGTAATCGCTGATCAGCACCGATACCTTTCACTGTCCTCTACTTCTACCATACATACCGGCACCGACAAGCAGCTTCGCCGTTTTATAAATCCACTCACTGTACAGCACCATATTTTGCTTGACGGTAATATCGAAAGCTAATGGGTGGCTCCTAGCGCTGCAAGGCCTGAATGTGTTCTTTAGTGTGCTCTGGATCTACGATACTTCATGTCTGGAGATGCTGCTTCGCACCATAATCATTATAGTAGTAAGTTTATTCGCACTTTGGTAAACAGTATCGCACCTTGCCAGTATTCTATCTTGGTCTTAGAATAACTGTCTTGGGCATCCGCTAGAGTGATCTCAGTAATAATTGGGACACGGCCCCACCCGCGCGGTGCATATCACCAAAACAGCGCATGAAAGCGAGGACATTCCTCGATCAATACTTCATACACAACAACTGAGCATACAGGACCACAGAGAAAAGAGTATAACAACTGAATGCATTCAACAATCGAGTTTCTGGCCATTGGCAAGAATAATTTGCCTCCAGCTCTCTTGCATAGACAATAAGGCTTTGGCTCGGGCTGGCGGAGACTGATGCACGTGTTGATGTGATTGTGTGCTGACAAGTACCCGGCACCTTAGAAGATTCAGCTTGTGGCTTTTATATAGCAGTAAAAGGCACTCTCCGGCAAGGTCACGCCGCACAAAAACCCCAGTAATTTAGGGCACACCAGTGCGAATGATCGGTAGCCAAAAAGTGTGTCAGATTGGTACACAGTAGAATCAGATTTGGGCCAATTCGGCCAAACCTGCAATAGAAAGGCTCGCTCGCATCCTTGCGAGCGTGTGGCGCATGTGGCTGCCCGAGACCTATATTTTGGGGCAAAGCCACTAGAACCACAAGCTTGATGATGCATTCTGTATTACAGTACGTAACGTGCAGCGCACTCCGCAATTCACTAATTCGCTACCACAGTAAAAATAAGGATAGCCAGAGTTTTAGAATATTCAAGTGTATCCGTCTGTGGTCCATCTATCTGAATGATGTTTTCTTGTGCTATTCTGTTCATCCAAAAGGTGGGCTTTTTGGTGTGTTTTGGTGAGAGTCAAGACCGTCGGGCTGTGTCTCGACTCTTGTGATGGACACTTCTCACACTATGCCTTGATCATACCTCCTATCATAGGACCCTCTGCTCTTGGGTTTCCAATATGACGTTCTCGCTTGGATGTCAAGATCGCCGAACGGAAACGGATAAGAGTCATGCTTAAATTTTCTCGTAGTTGAGTCACTAATGTACAACAAAGTTCAAAGACGAGCAATATGGGAATGACAAAGACGAGCGATCAATTTTGAGATTGTAGAAGATCATGTAGGAACAAGCAACCAAGGACCGGAGTATCCCAGGCTGGATTGGAGGAGGATCTACACTCTACGGTACCGGCACTCCTGGCTCCGTGACACACCGAGCGCAGCCAGAACACGGCAGGGCGCACGAGCCTTCCGGATATGAGAAGAAAGACCGGTACTACTAGCACGCCAAGGAACTCACAGCTCGCCGGATTACTCATTCTATTTTGAGCCAGTGACGGAGTTTCAAGCTTCAATATCGGAGGCTGCGAACAACGTCTCAGCAGCATAAGGCTAGGTGTCTGCAAATACGCTGGCAATTATATCACAGCTTTTTCCTCACTCACTGGTAATGTTCTTGCGTTTCAATGTAGTACAAGAGACAAGAGTTACCGGTAGACCAACAAGACTCATCGAAGAATTACCAGTAGTTCTTCTGAATACAGTATTCGCCTCGTGTCTGTCCCCAGTCCATGGAATGTTCAGGTGACTACCTTATATTTCTTCTATACTTTTGGTTGATTTACGGATCATGTGAAGTCTTTCAAACATCGCATCACGAAAACTAACAAAGCCTGTAGCGCGTCTACAAAAAACCTGTGGTAATTCAACTAGCGGGAACACCATTTCTTCTTATTCGCTATCGTCATGGCGTCGAAAACAGTCAAACAGCTTCCCCAGGACATACGCAAGGCTGAACACGTGAGTCATCCCTTACAGTTCGGATAGAAACCCGGAATTAAGATTCTTATTTCTCCAGGTGCTCAGCGGATTTGTCGAATATGTCGAGAAACAACAGGCCCGACGCTACCCCAGTAGCAAGCCCGTGCAGGTTCCAGTATCGGCAACATCGTCGACAACGGCTAATTCGGTTACAACCGGGGACGAGCAGCACGAGGAGTTAAATTTCTTGGACTCGCTTGACTGCGATGAGGCCGAGCCCCAGTCGCCATCAAAACGGCTACTTCTCGCTGATGTCAATGATGAGGAGAGCGAAAACAAGCTGCTCGAAATGGTAGGCAGTCGACTGCAAGAGGGGCATGGCGAGACCATTCTGGAAATTGGGGTTGAAACAAACGGCAGGTCTATGCACCTCACACGTGTGGAATGGGAAACTGCACTGGCAAGAGTGACAGGAGTGGTGAAGAAAATCAGGGCGGATTGCGATGTATTGTCGGTCAATAAGGGCGATGGTTCCGCCACCGGAAAACTTACAAATAAGGCCAAAATTGACGAAGACTACAGTGGTAAGATACTGATCCGAAGACATCCTGCGACCATTGAGCAAGTTATCGAGACAAGAATCGCCGTCGTTGGGAACGTTGATGCCGGTAAGAGTTCCCTCCTGGGCGTTTTGGTGAAAGGTGAACTCGACGACGGACGAGGCAAAGCTCGCGTGAATCTCTTCCGTCACAAACATGAAATCGAGACCGGAAGAACTAGCAGTGTTGGCATGGAGATCATGGGGTTTGATACCAAGGGTAAGGTGGTCATGTCTGAAGTTCCCGGTCGAAAATTTTCATGGGAAGAGATAGGCAAACGTAGCGCCAAGGTCATCACTTTCAGCGATTTAGCAGGCCACGAGAAGTACTTGAGGACGACCTTGTTTGGTCTGCTGTCTAGCAGCCCGAATTACTGTTTGTTGATGGTTGCAGCCAACAATGGCCTCATTGGAATGAGTAAAGAACACCTTGGTATTGCCGTTGCACTGAACGTGCCTATCATGGTTATCGTCACCAAGATTGACAGCTGTCCGCCAAACATTCTCGAGCAAACCCTCAAACAGATCACCAAAATCCTCAAGTCACCAGGCGCTCACAAGATACCAATATTCATTCAAAATCGAGAGGAGTGCGTAAACACAGCAACCCAATTCGCGAGCCGTGTGTGTCCAATATTTCAGGTTTCCAATGTCACTGGCGAGAATTTGGATCTGGTTCGGACTTTCCTCAACATCTTGCCGCACCACGGACGCTACGATCCTGATGCATCTTTCGAATTTCACGTCAACGATATATTCTCAGTGCCCTTTGTTGGTACTGTTGTCAGCGGAATTGTCAAAAGTGGAACTATCCACGTCGGAGATCACGTTTACATTGGTCCAGATTCAACCGGGCAGTTTTACACCACTAGTATTCGTTCGGTCGAGCGCAAAAGAATAGGAGTCCCGGTTGTATCAGCTGGTCAGTCCGCCAGTTTCGCGCTCAAGAAAATACGCCGTAAGGATGTGCGTAAAGGCATGGTGGTGCTGCCCAAGATCGAGGGTCAACAACCGCCGAAAGTATCCAAGTCATTTGTTGCCGAAGTACTAATTCTATCCTATGCCACCACGATCAAGCCGAAATGTGAGTTTTTCTCTAGTATTCGGATGTGTTGGTTTATCTTTTACACTGGGCAAGCGTGCAAAATAATGGCAAACAGACTGGCGGCATCTTGAGTCCCAAATCACCATTTTCTATCGTCATCAGTCAATACTGGTCACGAGAAGAGGTGCAATTTGGAAGTATGTTTGAGCCAGCCAACACTACCTCTTGGCTCCAACTTTTGGCTTGCGATGCGAGTAGAAACATCGAGCGCTAATACCGTACGCCTTCAGATCAAACTATGCTGCACGTTGGCCCCGTGGCGCAGACATGTTCTATTGTTGACATTGATCGGCCTTTTCTCAGAACTGGCGACAAAGCTATGGTTGCTTTCGAATTCGTTCAGCGACCTGAGTATTTGAAACCAGGCGATCGGTTGTTGTTCCGCGAAGGCCGTACTAAGGGACTTGGAATTGTCGAATCCGTTGGCTATGACTCTGTGACAAAACCGCTAAGACGATACAACGTCGACGCAGAACACTTGGAGACAGATGGCGAGGGTATGAGTTGATGGATGGGTTTGATCTTGGTCCTGCTAATTGACCTGTTGCTGGCAGTACTCAGAACCGGAGAAAGTTTAGGGCAATGGCCGCCGATGGCTTACAGTACAGCATGTCAACCAAGGGTGTTGACGCAGACCAAACTCAAGATCGAGTAATGTTTGGTATATGGTTACTTATCAGCACATTGTATGTCTTGGTTACGAAATGGGCGGGGATTCAAGGCATACGGACTGGCACGCAGATAAAATTGAGGATTGTTGGAGCTGTGCCAATACTACACATGTCAAAATGACTAGGTCCAGGGCTCCAGGTATCACACTCGCGTTGTAGTCAATCCAACGGTGAGCCTTCTGGATACTCTGGTCATCAAAGAATGGACATAGGCTTGTCTTTGGTGGCTAAGTGCCATGTTTCGACTACCAACGGTCTAATAGCTTGTTGACATTTGTCCAACCCTGCCTCCGTCGCCCAACAAAATGAGTCCGTTATTGAACGCACCGCCACGACCTGCAAGATACACCACCGTTCCGCCCATCTCCAGCTCGCCACCGAATCGTCCAGCGGGGATGAATTTAGGATGTTCCCACGTTTCATCATCCGGATTCCGTTCGCCAATCAATCCTGCTGCAAGTTCTGAAGGAAAGAGCCCAGGCGCCAGGGCGTTGACCCGAATACCGTAGAGCGCCAAATTCGTGCTCGCATGTTTTGTCAAATGGATCATGGCTGCCTTGCTGCTGCCGTAGGCTGGTGATGTCCAGTGCGCTCGGCTGAAGCCTGCAATGCTAGCCGACACTAATATTTGGGACTGGATCGAAGGATAGTTGTTACCCTGCTTGAGGGGTGCCCCAAACCCACCCTTCATCGCATTCTTGTTGCCTGCATCGAGCAGTTCGAGAAAAGCGAGCATGGTGAAGTAGGCTCCCGTCACATTTGTGCGAAAGGTCTGTGAATAAGACTCAGAAACCAGCACGCTTTAAAAAAATAAACACGGGTAAAAAGATAGTGTTGTACCTGCGTAAAATCCTCCATTTCCATTTCCTCAAACATGTGTTTTCGCATCTCGCTCACTGTCATGTCTGATGACACCATCCTTCGCGGTGGGCCTAGCGTACCTGAATTCGCCACGAGTAGGTTGACAAATCCCTCGTCCGCCTGGATGGCATCGACGGCCGCTTGTAGTGACTTTTTAGATGTCACATCACACTCGAGCGGGCTTAACGCGGTGTGAATCTTAGCGGCCTCCTCCAGTACGTCCTTACGACGTCCTAGGAGATATACTTTCTTGGCACCTGCAGAAGCAAGAGCCTTCGCCATCATCAACCCGATTCCTGATACCGTTAGCTTCTGGCTTCACTCAATATTTGCGAGTAATCGTCATGGGCGGCTGATTGTAATTCACAGCATCGTGGGAAATTATTATGGACAAGCAATAAGTCGTTCGTGTACATAACGGGTAATAAAACGGAGAACGAGGGATCTACTGTAGTGTAGAACGAAACATACCGCTGCCACCCCCTGTGATAGCAGCAACCATGCCATCGACCCGGAAAGCGCTCTCGATATCCATGATTGGCTGTTTTGAAAGACGGGAGTGCAGTATCGTCTCCTCCACGGCTTCGGTTCCGCACAGTCGAATTGGCCTGGCAAAACGCGCGTAGGATAATTAGTCGTTTTAGGAATTTGTGGAAGAGCGGGCTAGTCAAAAGGCCTGATCCGAGGTATACGGCAGCTGTCGGGTGTTCAGTGAAGAAGGGACGTAAAGCCTATAAGCGGGGTGCGGAGACTTGTGGGGGCGTCCGTAGCAATGGTCGTCGTCATACCGGTAGTGGTTACTAATAATTATTTATCGTACACAGTTTGCCCTTGATTCGTAGTGCTCTACCAAGAACCATGTACTATAACCGATAGATCGGGATATCGGGGCTTAGAAACTGTTTTCCCGGGGTTGATTTGGGCGTATCGCCATAGCTTGGTTTTGACCGCGTACTCTGACCAGCGCTGCGAGTTCGTGCTCAAGGGAGCACCCTGAAAGAACGCTAGTGCGTTAA